>VDFB02138698.1:0-12050 GCA_007258455.2 Sequoia sempervirens
AAATGCAATCAGAGAATGACTATCCAAATGAAGTAATAGTGGTAATCATAGGTTCAATGTTTCTTCTTAGCCATTAATGTATAATGGAGGTATTGGATTGCATGTTTGAGCAGTGTTTTGAGACTCATCAAAGATGGGAAAATAGTGAATATTACCTTATGGACTATGAAGTAGTGTCAATAAGGTTGAAGGATCTTAAGAACTACAATACCATGAAACAATAGGTCCCACAGTAGTAAGTACTTAAGTAGATCCTATAGGGCATGGTTGATTTTATAGGATGCTCATGAAAGGAATCTTCAAGTGATAGTGAGTGGTGTTTGAGATTAATTTGAGGGTGCAATACCGATCTTAAAAGGAAGTTAGCAAAGCAGTAAATGTGCAAGAAAATAAAATCATACACAACAAACAATTCACAATGTTATCTTGCATAATTCCTTGAGTTTGAAGACAAAAATCTCATTGTATCTTGATGAAAGTGGTGACCTTAATGGTCAATCACTAGAAACCATGATTTTAAAACATGCTATTGTGCTTATGGAGGCAACATTTTAAGCAAGGCAGTGAGTGGTGGTTTGGAACAATGGTAGGTATGAAGGACTTGCTTTATATGCATACTATGCAGTCTAGCTTAAGACAACATTCTTAGAAGAGATTGAAGGTGGATTATGGAACTCAAGGGTTACCATGAGAAGGATTAAAGAAAATACTGAGATCTATTTAAAAGCCACGGTCATGAAGATATTAAAGTGTCATGCAAAACCTAGTAGGCTGGAGTAATGAATCTGATTGCCAAAAAGGGATAGTGTCTTTGGTGATTTAGGAGATCTCCATTATCTAGTATAGGAAATACATCATTTTATTTATTTTTTTTAATTAAAAGAAATCATTCTAAACCTATAGGATACATTGATACTTCAAAATCCTCACGAAGGAATTTGAGATTATGCAAATATATGTCAAGTAACATTCATAAGGTTTAGAAATCTTGATCACTCTCTAGAATAGCCATTAAACATGGGTTGTTCTTGAATGCACTGCATAATTGATATAACACAACCACTCTGCATATTAACCAGAGTTATAGGCTCTTTATTGCAACAAGAGGTAATCACTCTTCGATCATGCTATAATTACATCCTAACCTGTTAAACTTGAGACAACCTGAATGCACCCAATGATGATTAACACCTACATTATACAACCTGAATTAACTACATTATATGAGTGCCTCCATTTCTATCACAACATAGCCACATTAAACTTGGGTCACACATGAATGCATCCTGTATTTTTTATAGCACAATTGTGCCACATAACCAATACAGTTATGGATCACATAATTACAGTCACAAGAATCTGTTCCTCGGTTGTGATCTTATGGTGATTCCACACAACAAAATGCGGACATGAAATTCTCAAAACCCTTAACCTCTAAAATGGAAATCTGATGAGATGTTGCTTTAAAATATGATTTTAAAACTTGGAACTACAAATCTGACTTCACAACTGAATTCTGCAAAAAGATAATGACTACCCTCAACCTGGAGACATCTTCTTGAATTTTTCTGATTTTTCCCAAGAAGTCATCCTTAGTTCTCCACAAACTATCTCAAGTAGAGCAAACAACATCACAATAAATCAGTGAACTCACTTTTTCTTTATGTCGGCTACAATTTGATTTTTTTTAATCTTTCATGTTTGTCGAAAGTTCGACGAATGTCGGGGATAAACTTTCAAAAAATTGGAAATTACACATCAAATTTTACAAGCACCCGACGAACATCAAATTTTACATATTTCGTCAAACAGTTTCGTCATATTTTGCAGTCAAATGTATTAGTGTTAGGTTGTCTAAAATATTTCCTCCACACTTTAATTTGGTCTTTTAAAATTGAATAAAATCTTGCGAGTGTGACTAAGTAAATTGCATGTGTTCTCTCTTTTTTCATGCAAACAAAGATTGATCGAACTATGGATGTGCTTATTCACTTCTTTTTTTACCTTTAGAGGTTTTTCCTTGGTGGGAAAAAGTACTCACCCCAAGGAAATAACCCAAGCGGTAACGAGCATAATCTAGGCTCTTCCGAACCACTATACAAATTTGTGGTTTCCGTCCCCAACCCAATCTTCCTCTAATACCACAAGATCCTCAAGAGGAAGGTTGCCAAGTGGAGGACATCACCAACAATGTCTTACGGATGACTCAAGATGAAATCATAGAAATGGTCCAAAATCTTGAGACTCACAAAATTGTCAATGCCATGATGAAACTTAATCCTTCACAATACATGCGAGAATTGGAAAAAGAAGGGCTAAACTCCCTTCTAATTATGATGTAAGCACTATTGTGGAGAAACCTCTTGGGATTATGCCACTGGTCTCATTCACACCCTCCTTTCAAAGCATCACTCAAACCATCCCACAACCCACATCATCTCTTGCTCCAACTCAACCAATTGTCAACAAGGGGAGATCATTGCTTCATGCTCTTCAATTACATCCCCTTGTAAACAACCAAGACTTGGATGCAAACACCATCTTGGGTCAATCTATCCCACTAGATCCAAAACACCCATATGTCCCGCTTGTCTTTCATGACACCAAAAATCCATCCATTTATCTGCAACACCGACATATCCTCTTAACACACAAGTCTCTCTCCCCATGACTTCATAAGGAGAAGGTGGACTATTTGGACAAGGGGGAATCTTTGACCCCTCATCATCATCATTTCCTCAAGGGAACACACCACCCATCTTCCCACCATTTCCACCTCTACCACTAACATCTGCATCAATTCTCAATTTAGGGCAACCTCCTTTACCAATCCTTAATCAATAGAATCAAAACAATCCTCTACTCATAAATCAAACCATCATATTGAATCCTCTAATCATTCCATTGATATCACAACAACAGGTGGCAACAATCCAAACATCACAAGCAATCAACACATCATCTACAATACCCCAAATACCTCAAAATTTGGTCTCCAAAGGACCTATCATATCAACTGCACCATCCACTGCACAAAACAATCCAACAAAGCCTCTCATCACAACATCTCACACAATTTTGAATCCTCCACCACCACCACCAAAACCAAACATGGAAAAATAATATAGCATCACATTGCAAGCTATCGAACAACCCTATCAAAAGGCACTCCAACAATTTCAAAATCAACAAGCTACGCAAGCTGCACAACAAGCACAGCAGGTTGCCCAAGCCCAAGCTTTATTGCAACAACAACAAGCTTCCCAAGTTGTGCAAGCAACTCAGGAAACTCAAGCTACATAGGTTGTACAAGCCGCACAAGTTGCACAAGCTGCACAAGCTACTCAACAAGCTCAAGCTCAAGCACAAGCCCAATATCTAGCTCAACAAGCTCAAGCACAAGCACAATACCAAGCATAGCCACAAGTAGCTTAGCAACAAGCATATTAGCAATCCCTATAACAGTACCAAGTGCAACAAGAAGTAGCCCAACAACAAGCATTGTTGGCACAACAACAACAACAACAAGACCAACAACAAGAATTGTTGGCACAATAGCAGCAAGACCAACAACAAGTGTTGTTGACACAACATCAATTGCAGGCATATCAACAAGCATTGATCACACAACAAAGCTTGCAACAAACTCCCCCAAACATGCAAAACACCCCACCCATCACTCAAAATGATAAAACCATCTCAAAACATATTCACCTCACCTCTTGATTTGCAAAATGATGTGACGACATAAATCAAATTTCTCTTGCAACAAGTGTTAGATCTCCAATCTAGGAAAATAACAAAAACACCAAGCAATTTTTGCCCCTATCCATTTGACAAAATTCATCCGATGGTACCATCCCAAAAGGTTTTGAAATCCATAAATTTGACGAATATCATGGGACGAGTAATCCTGAAGATCACATCAGAGAATTCCAGGTACATTGTATGGAAGTTTCATACGATGACACATATCTAATGCTCGACTATTCCCTAAAAGTTTGGTAGGACCAGTAATGGAATGGTTCTCTCACCTTCCTCCTGGAATCAAAAAGTTCCAAGAAATTGTGGAAGCATTCATACAGAACTATGCATTCAACATAGGTATGGATGTGAGTTTAGAGGAACTATCTACACTCAAACAAGATAAGGGGGAAACATTCACATCCTTCTTACAATGATGGTGATCCAAGGCCAACAGGAGCAAGTGGACCATGCCAAAAGAACAACAAATCTGCACTATTATTGCCAATCTCAAGAAAACCTTTTCATTCCATCTAAAAATTCAATGCATCACCACATACAACTAGCTGATCCCCAAGGTGCTCAACATCGAATGAGCCCTTATTGCACAAGGAGGGACACCCACATATCAAGAAAATGAAGATAACAGCCCATCAATCAATTATAACAAAAAATCTCATGCATGGGAAAAGAACAATAATTTCACTAACGATGGTGTCGTTGACACCAAAGTGGTCATCAATGCCCCAAGGAAAAACATGTAGTCATATCAACAACCAAAAACCAACAATCGAAACAACACACAAGCCAACACGGTATCACAACCACCCAATAATCAACCAGTCAACAATTTGAATAATCAACGGGGACCACCCCCATGAAACAAATATCCCCCCAAACAAAAATACACAACCCTTGGGGAATCAATTGAATCTGTCATGAAGAAATTGGTATAGGAGAATCTCATTAAAATCCCCATCTATGAGAATTATCAAGAGCCCCAAGTGAAACCACCATGGTATAATGAAAACCACCTTTGCGATTTTCATAAAGTCAAAGGGCATACGATAGCCAGTTGCATGAGATTGAAAAATCTAATCCAAGATCTTATTGATGGAAAAGTCATAAACGTTGAACAACCTATAGGAAATCAAGACCTTAAGATATACACAAATTCGATGTCGGATCACAATAAACGGAATAACCATGTAAAGACAAAGTATGGAAATATAAACCATGTTTACAATCATGTTTTCGCATTCCTAAATGAATGGGTCATTGTTTTTAATGTCAAGGGAGCCAAAGTTGATTATGGAGTCACCACACATGGTGGAAAAGTTACCATTGTTGGATCATCACAACCACCTAGGGCATCCACCTCAAATACAAAATTTGTTCCCAATGGTTATAATGTCTTAGGCCAGCTAAAAAGAACCCCCACTTAGATCTCCATCATGGAGTTACTGAAGATCTCACCCGCACATAAAAAAATCCTAGAGGAAGCACTGGCTTCATCCACTATCTCCACGGATCTTGATGTTGACTAGTTCCAAGCTATGGTAAAACACCTCATCACCCTGCATCTTCTAATGCTTTCTAATTAGGACTTTCCCACTCAACCATCTCATAACCATGCACTCCATCTCGAAGTCTTGGCCCATAAAAACAAAGTCAAAAGGGTCTTGGTGGATGGGGCTGTAGGTCTAAAAATCTGTTCACTCAAGCTAATAAATAATCTTGGATTCTCCAAGGATTCCATTGAAAAAGGTAAAGGTATAACAATCAAGGCATATGATGATCAGGAAAGAGTGTCTCAAGGCACTATTCAACTCCCTATTCAATTAGGGCCAACCATCATGGAAACCACATGTTAGGTCCTTGACCTTGATTTACCTTATAATATTCTCCTGTGGTGTCCATGGATCCATGGGATGCAAGCAGTTGCATCTACTTTCCATCAATGCGTTAAGTTTCCCTACCAAAATCAAGAGGTCACGGTCCATGGTGATCCTAAGCCCTTTTATTATTGCAAGAAATTGGAAGCGAAGTACTACAAGGCCCTTCAACCCCATATGTAGACCCAACTACCTTAGCCTCCCCTTTTGATACAAAGACACTTTCCATTCCTAACATTTCTGAAATCAAAGTCATTATTCAAGACAATGGTTGCAGGGATTACAGAATGAAGAAAAGTGCTTTCATAATAGGAGAGTTACCTCAATCTCCTAGGTCTCATGGGCAGCCCCAACCGATTTAAACCTCATCCCAAACCTTCAAAGCAGACCCCTCCAGATTCAAATGTTGGGGAGACCTAAGTCAGGAAGTGGTGGATGAAAAATAAAAATCAAGCTTGTTGTACCAAGATGAAAGGCCCATGCCTAATCTTCCCATGGATAATAGTAGCAAAGGACTACAAATGATGCTTGGTATGGGTTATAACAGAAACAAGAAACTTGGGAAAAATGATAATGGGCTTCTGGTACCTCTCATTCTTGAGAAGTGTATGAGAAATCTTGGCCTCAGATGTACCCCTTCAAAAATAACCATACTTGGCAAAGGTGCCCCGATTAGAAAAGTCAAAGCTCCCCCTCAGTTGTTGGTGTCCACAGGTCTACCCTTAGACAACTATACCTTTAACATAACCAATGTGTGTGATGAGGACCCTATAAATGACTTACCCATGCTATTTGAGGATTCCTCCCTTCTCATGATTAGTACCCTATCTTTTGAGTCAAACAGCCAAATTCATGAGCTAAACTTAGTCTATCCCCAACTCATCGATTATGACCAACGAGGACCACCAATTTTGGACACGTTCAAAAATGATGAGGCTCTCTCGGAGTTCATGGGATTGCAAGATACTATACCATATGGAGATCACAAAGCTAGATTCAACATTGAGCTTGACACACATGCCTATTATGGGGAAACGATTGAATCCTTTAGTCGCAAAAGTGAAAATTTAAGAATAATATCTAGGTCTTTGAGTGAAAACCACACTGTGGCACTCTCAGACCCAAAAATAGTAAAAACAAAGGATGCATCCAATGGTGAAAACCTCTCTAAGGCACCAAAGGATGAAGGATTCAATCTTCTCCTTAGTGCTATTCATCAAGAGAAGTTAGTAGCCTTAGTACAGAAGTGCAATCCAGTCAACCTGGGGATAGAATAAATGCCACATATCACCTTCTATGCAAAATCACTCTTGATAGAGGAACAGGAACTCTTAGTTGTGTTCCTAAGAGAAAGAAAGATAAAATTTGCATGGACCTATGTCGACATGCCTGGGCTTGATCCAGAAGTTGTGGTTCACCACCTAGCTATATACCCAGAAGCAAAGTTAGTAAGACAAAAAATGAGAAAGATGCATCCACAAATAGCATTGTTGGTCAAGATGGAATTATAGAAGATCCTTGATGTTGGTTTCATATGGCCAATTGATTATACAAAATGGGTTTCAAATCTTGTACCTATTTCAAAGCCCACTGGGGGCATCTGCATTTGCACTAACTTCAGAAATTTGAAAAAAGCATGTCCCAAGGATGACTTTCCTCTCCCAAACATTGATATGATTGTGGATATGATAGTCGGACATGAAATGCTATCACTAATGGATGGATTCTCAGGGTACAATCAGATCATGATAGCTAAGGAAGACCAACACAAGACAACTTTCACTTGTCCATGGGGGACATATTATTGGAATATGATGCCATTTGGGTTGAAAAATGTAGGATCTACCTATCAAAGGGCCATGACACTAATATTCCATGATATGATTCACAAAATTGTGGAAGATTATGTGGATGACATATTGGCCAACTCAAAGAAATGTTGAGATCACATACCAACTCTAAGCTCCATCTTTGGCAGGCTGGAAGAGTACAAGGTCAGACTCAATCCAAAAAGTGTGTCTTCGGGGTACAATCACACAAGTTACTGGGATACATCATATCTATGAGAGGAATTGAGATAGACCTCATCAAAGTCAAATCCATTCTAGAGATGGAGGCACCATGGACATTAAAACAGTTAAGGAGTTTGTAGGGAAGACTCCAATTCATCCGTCGATTCATAGCGCAAATAGAAGACAAGGCTATCCCATATTCTCGTCTACTCCACAAGGGGGTAGCATACAAATGGGATGAGAAATGTGACCAGGATTTCAATAAGATCAAAGAGTACTTGCTCACACCACCAGTTCTTATGCCACCAATTCCAAGAAAGTCCTTGATCCTGTATTTATTAGCAACAACAGTAGTCCTTGGCACTCTCTTAGCACAACATGATGAAAATGGGAAAGAGAGAGATATTTACTACATAAGTAGAACCATGGTGGGACACGAGCTAATTTATACATCCATTGAGAAGGCTTGCTTAGTGGTCATATTCACAGTACAGAAATTCAGACACTATATGCTAGCACATCAGATAAAACTCATTGCAAAGATAGACCCTCTCAAGTATCTGCTTTCTAAAGCAACGCTTACAGGGCGAACAGCTAAATGGGTTATGATCCTGACAAAACATGACATTTATTATGTAGAACAAAAGGCCATTAAAGGATAAGAAATTGCAGACCAATTAGCAAAAGCACTGATATATTTAGAAAACCCACTTGTATTCGAGTTCCCCGATGAGTCCATCTTTAACGTAAGTGTAGCGGATCACTGGAAAATGTATTTTGATGGATCCTATAAGCAGTATGGGTCAAGAGCTAGAGTCTTCTTCATTACAAAACAAGGGGATTGCATACCCAAGTCATATAATCTATCTTTTCCTTGCACAAACAACATTGCAGAATATGAGGCTCTTGTCATAGGGCTCAGGATTGCAGTACAGTGGTAGATCATGGCACTCAAAGTCTATGGAGATTCACAACTTATCATCAACCAAGTAAATAATGAGTACCAAACGAAGGACGACAAGTTAACTCCATACAAGAAATTGGTGGAGAGTCTCAAAGATTCCTTTATTGATCACATTTGAGCAGCTGCCAAAAGAAAATAAAAGAGTAGTACATGTTATGGCAACAATTGGATCACTACTGGCCCAAAGAAAGAATTCCTTGTAGAGAAGCTTCTCATATCAGCATTCAAGGTACCAAATTCTGAATTTGTGTGTGAAATCGTTGGTCCCAGTGATCCCTGGTATCATGATATATACACCTACTTAAGAATAGGAGTCCTCGCCGATATCACCTTGAACCTTAAAAGAAAATTTGTCAAGAAGTCATCCTACTTTGTTATCTTAGGAGACACCCTATACCATAGGAGTATTGAGGGAACCTTGTTATGATGCCTTAACATTGAGGAAGCTTTGAATGCTTTAACCAAGGTACACAATGGCATTTGTGGGTCACATTCGAGTGGTATGACCTTGGCTAAGAAACTGTTGAGGACTAGGTACTATTGGCCTACAATGGAGAAGGAAGCTCACGACTATGTCTAGAGATGCTTACAATGTCAACAACATGGGGATCTCATCCATGCACCAGCTTAGGAGCTCCACCCAATCAAGAAACCTTGGCCCTTTTCACAATGGGGGCTCGATCTCATCAGCAAAATCATGCCCACCTCATCCAGTGGACATAAGTTCATCATTACCACCATGGAGTACTTCACAAAGTGGGTAGAATCCATTCCCATGACCTACATCACAAGAAAGCAGATATCAAAGTTCATCCTGAACTACCTAATTTTCCGCTACGGTGTCCCTCAAGCCATTATCTCAAATAACAGGACACCTTTCAAAAACTAGGATGTTTGAGACCTATGACAAAAGTTCAAAATCCAACATCACTTTTCCACTCCATACTACCCACAAGGAAACATCCAAGCAGGAAGCTACCAATAAGACCATCTTAAAAATCCTAAAGAAAATAGTCAATGATGTTGGTCGTGTTTGGCACCTATAGCTAAATCCTACCTTATGGGCCTACCGAACAAGTATATGCACACCAACAAGTGTCACCCCTTTCTCCCTGTTCTATGAATCAGAAGCCATCCTCCCCATTGAGATCGATCTCTCATCCTTGGGAATATCATTGCAAAACCTCATCATTGATGAAGAATGTTGGGTATCATGTTTGAATGGTTGAAACTACTGGATGAGCGACACATGGATGCCTTAAACCATTTGCAAGTCTACCAAAACTGTCTCATGCTGATCTACAACAAGAAAATCAGGAGTTGGACCTTTCAAGCTGGAAAGCTTGTACTAAGGAGAATTAGAAAAATGTGCCAAATCTAGACAACAAGGGCAAGTTTGAACCCAATCGGTTGGGGCCCTTCATCATCACAACAAGCTATAGGTCTGGGTCATATCAACTATCAACGCCTGAAGGAGAGCCTCTACAAGAGCCCATTAATAGCTCCCATCTCAAAAAAATTTATGCCTAATCTTACAAGGTGTAATTCCAAAAAATCCAAAAAAATCCAAAAGAAAAATCTGAAAAAGGATTGAAAATAGTAAAGAGAAAAAAATCATCCTCTATTGAAAACCACTTCGGTGGCGCTTTGGGAAATTCCCTTGGTGAAAACTTAGAAAATAGGCGCATTGTGTAAATAAACACTTCCCATCCACCATGATCTCTATAGCTTGTCCTACATCATCCATCCATCACGCTTCCATATCTCCATCCATCACCCATCAATGTCTGCATCATAGCTTGGTCTTGTGTTCGTATCATGATTCCTCCTAGTACTACTCGGCCCATTTCTAAGGTCAGTTTTTCCTACCTATATTGGAGTAGTCTATTGCATCATGCTGGGGGCATGTTCTTATTGGATCAGATTCATGTAGATTATTGAAGTCTTCCTGAAAATCAAAAAATCAAAAAACATTCATAACATATCAAAATCCAAAAACATTCAAAAGGTTAGTCGAAAAGTCAAAAAATAGATTTGTCTTGTTGAACTACTAGTCTCTAAGCTTTGAACGTAGGAAAGGTTGATCTTTGATCATCCCCGAGACACTTAGGTCAATCCTTTAGAAGTTCGTCATAGTAAACTGGCAATCCATTTGTTCATATCTCATCAATAATTGAGTTTGTGTCAATTGAACTATGTGGTATTTGCATGTATAACATAGGAAAGGTTAATCTTTGATCAACCCCCGAGGCCCCTAGGATAGGTCTTTAGGTTAGGTTCTTGGTCAAAATCTCAGAAAATACCAAAAACATTAGAAAATTCAAAAATCAAAACATTTACAAAATCTTGAAAATACCAAAAATGGCCTCAAAACATTTCAAAACATCAAAAAAATCCAAATATTTGAAAAAATCCATTTGTCCCATCTCGCTTTCACCCAAAATAAATATCTGCTCACAATAAATCAATCGTCACCCTCAAGCTTTGGTGAAACAGTCAAAAACAAGTCTAGCAGATCAAAAGTGAAAACTCAAATGTCAAATGTCTCAAGTCTAGGTTAGTAGGTAAACAAGTTGGTCAACTCTTGATACCAACAGTTCATCATCCAGTCAATCCCAAATTATCTAATAACATCATGTCTTAGGATGCATCCTTCCTACAATGGACATCAACATTAGGAATCACCATAGTTTAGTCTTGGCTAGCGGTATGAAGAACATTAGCTTGTTTGTTTACTTGATATTTTTCTTTTGATTTATCTTATTGTGCTCATTCCAATGACCTCTCGATGATGTCCAAACAAAGGGATTTAGAGAGAAAGGAATGGGGCAGTGATCATTATCTTTTTTCTATTGTTCTTGTTGGATGTTCTTATAATATAACCTTGGTCATGCCTACTTTGTTTGGTCTGTAGGGAGTGTGTTTTAGGTGTCTTGTTGACCACATAGGAAGGCTTTTCTTTCTATGTTTTGGTCTGAGATGTTTGGAATATCTAAACTACATTCTAAATAGGGTTTCATATGCCAGGTGTGAATAGGAGTACTCCTATCTAATTGTCAAGTCAAAATCCATCACACTAGGCACAACACCATCTTGGTTCTGTATACCTTGATGCATCGTGCCTATGTGTGTTATCAAACATAAGATAAGTAAGCCCTTTTAAAATCCCAATTCTTGATAAGCAATGCATCATCATCATCATCCTCATCTCTAATAAAGTCTCATAGATCATGGACTTGTTGGATCCTCTTGTCTTCATCTCATTTCTTCTTTATTCTCTCCATGCTAACATGGTACCATGACAGTTAATCAAAAAACATCACCAATGCATCCATCTTGCATCCACAAACCATCAACATGTTGCATATCATCCATATCATATCATATAGGAAACATTGATCATCTCACATGCATTGCATTTCATCATTGCATAAT
>VDFB02138699.1:0-22781 GCA_007258455.2 Sequoia sempervirens
TGGGAGAGAGGGTTGGAGTGTTGGAACTGTAAAATTCTGAGAATTTTACAAGTTGTTCATACCCATGAGTTTTTGAATGAGTCCTTACCATAGACACAAAAATCCTCTCTTCATAACATTTTTCCCATATTTTTCCATGTGGTCCCGTAGAATCCATCGAGTCATGAATATTTCACTATATAATCCATATCGGCAAGAGATGGTGAGGGTCTCCCCAATCCATAATGTTTTTTTTTGCTAATATACATATGTTGTAGGTCTATCGGCAAGACTTTAGAGATGTCACACCGATTAGAATTCATATGCAAACACCCATTGGCAGGACACAGTTCATTGTTTCGGCGAAAAAATGACATATCGGTGAGAAATCTTTCATCGAGATGAGTCATAGTGAAATCATATTGTCTTACCGATCGGTGCCCGAGCAAATGTTTCAGCCAAACCAAAAGTATTCAGAGTGAGGTCTTGCCGAATGTATTATGTCTCACCAACTATCTCATAGAATGACGTATTGGCCAGACTAAAGGTTATTCGAATAAAGTCTTAGCGAATGCACCGGGTCTCGCCGACAAAGCATAAGGGGATTATATCAAATGACTCTCGTGATGAGGTTATTTAGTCTTGCTGACTCATATGTCTCACTGAAGTGTTTCATCGACGAGAGAGTAAATATGTTTCATCGACTGGAAAACATACCACAGGGTGTATCTCGGTAAGACACAAAGTATTCTATGAAACCTTTCCCTGACTCCAAAAGTCATAGTGAAACATAAGATAAAGGGATATCTATCGACAAGACAGTGGTTATCGCTATATGTCATAGCGAGTCATTGTAGGTCATACCGATCGGAAAGCAAAGCGAAATTATTGCCAAGACAATAATTATCAAGGAGAGTCATATCGAACACATAAGAGTCTTATCGATCAGGATACAAAGGGTTACATCGGCCAGACTTAAGCTGTCGGTGAAATGTCATGTAGCATCTGTTTGGTCTCACCAATACTATTGAAGGTGGGTCCTGTCATTGCCATTAGAATGAAGTCATGAAGTCTTACTGACTCCTATGTCACTGCGACAAGATTCAAACTTGGAGATACGTTCGATGAGACTGGCTTCTTCGGCGAGAGCTATGTGAATCATACCGAATGAAGGTTCATCGGCAAGAAAATTGCTATGTCATGGCGATCAGAAAGTGAACTTAAGGAGATGTTTTAGTAAGACATGAAGTGAACTGTGGGACATCCTGCTGATTCCATAATTCACAGCGATGGTCTTCATCGATGAGAGTTTCAGCGATATACTTGCGATTGAAGTAATAACCATCGACGAGACATTGAACATTGGTAAGACTGTGTAATGTCTTTGCGGGAGTCTGATGAACAGTTGTAAAGGCTCGAATGAAATAACTGCTTGGATGTGAATGAGAATGGATGCGACTTTTCATGTGGCTGATATATAAAACCCATTTTTGACAGTAGCGAAGAGGAGAGACAGAGTAAAAAAAATATAGTAGGATACAAATTTTTTTGAGACTATGATGCATGATTGAAAAACAATGGAGATTTCAATTGAATTTCTGATGTGATGACATTTTTCTGGTGTCAATTGTCTGTTGTGCTCATTGAAAGTATTACTAAAGTTGTCTCCAAGATTGATGCTTTCTGGTTATTTAAATTGATGTAACAAGTTTATATTCAGTTTATCAGTGCACATTTGTTGTATCTGTGTGGTTGATTGATCGACTCTTTCAAGAAAAGATTAAATCCTTTTAATGGATCACAGTAATCAGGGAGATTCATCTGGATCATTAAGAAGAACTTGGTAGTCATAGTCTTGCATATTTATACAAGTTATAAACTAAAACATATGCCAAAAAATTTGAGTTTCTGCCAAAAAAAATTATTCATTTAAGATTTCATTTGACTCCGCATACCCAATAACTAGTCTCTGCATTTTTATTATTTAGTTTCATTCATTTTTTACATCTGTTAACTGAACATATTAGGTTTTAATTTTAATGTTGTTATATAATTTATACCAAATTCCAGTTTTATTTGTCCACTCCCATCTACCATTGTGGGAAAAACATTTTAAGAGAGATAAGCACAAGTCAAGTCTGCCTCACTCATATAGGTACACCCGCCTAGGTCTGGCAGCACTTGAAGAGTAGAAGGTTCAATTCATTTAGCCGTGTCTGTTACCCTAAAATGTTGTGAAAGCTTGGCAACCTTTTGTGGTTCAAACTTGCATTTTTGAGAGCTAACAGGGAGAAGGTGGGAGAGGGTTGGAGAGGGTGGGAGAAGGTGGGAGAGGGTGTGAGAGGGTGAGAGAGGGTGGGAAAGGGTGAGAGAGGGTGGGAGAGAGTGGGAGAGAGTGGGAGAGAGTTGGTCAATCCTCTCCCTCCTACTCCCTCTCCCTTTGTTAGGTCTCTCTCTCTCTCTCAACCCTCTCCCTCCTACCCCTCTCCCTACTGTGCTGTATCTCTCTCTCTCCAAGCCTCCCTCCCTACCCCTTTCCCTCTCTTAGGTCTCTCTCTCTAAACCCTCTCCCTCCTACCCCCTCTCTCTTTGTTAGGTCTCTCTCTCTCTCTCAACCCTCTTCCTCCTACCCACTCTCTCTCTCTCTCAACCCTCTCCCTCCTACTTGCTCTCCCTCTCGTAGGTCTCTCTCTCTCTCTCAACCCTCTCCTCCTACCCCCTCTCCCTCTGTTGGGTCTCTCTCTCCTCTCCAGCCCTCTCCCTCCTACCCCCTCTTCCTCTGTTAGGTCTCTCTCTCTTGCTCTCTCAACCCTCTCCCTCCTACCCCCTCTCCCTCTCTTAGGTCTCTCTCTCTCACTCACTCTCTCTGTCTCTCTCCCCTCTACCCTTAATTGTAAACCTTAAAATCTTCACCCTTAAATCCTCTACCCTCTACCCTCTACCCTTAGCCCTTCCCTCCTTTATCTCTGTCTCACTCCCTTCCTCTCTCTATCTCTCAAGTATCTCCCTCTCTCAGGTATCTCTCTCTCACTCCCTCTAGTTGTCTCCCAAGTACCCTTAATCCTCTACCCTATAAATGTACCATCTAAAGCTTAAAAAAACAAAATTTATCATAACACGAGTGCATTATTAACTAGTAGAGATATGTCTATTTAGGATTAAATAACACGAGGGCATTTTTTATTGCACTAAAAATGGTAAAAAATCACAATATACCCGTGATGTCGGCCCACATTCTGCATATTCTCCTAGTTTTGCACGTGCTCTGACAAAAAGTAGCTTTTTGGTGATTGAGTGAAGTGTGCATGCATGATTTTGAGATTCCACCACCTTTTGAATGTTCTTTCCATCACCTTTACATGAAATAATAGAGTTTTCACATTAAGAGGCATATAATATCAATTCAAGTTTGAATTACAATGATAATTGATATACAATTGAAATTTGGAGGGGAACAAACTTTTGAAGAAGTCAAATTTTTGAGGAGTTTGAGGAAGGAAGAAGCAAAGGCTGCATAATTGGGTAGAACTCCTCCATTTGAAACTTTTCTTTTTTAGGTATGTGAAATCTTTGTACATTTTCTTTCATTCTATTATGGCTTGCTTTCATTTTTGTTGTTTTTCTTATTCCATGTTGATCAAATTGTTTGTTTGTGATGCAATATTAGATTGCCAAGCCACTCAACAACATCATTTCTTTAGGGAACTTTCTTCCCAAATCAAATAAGGAGAAGATCAATTTATACAAAATTTTTCAAATTCATCCAAAACTACTTTTCATTCAACCAAAATCCATTTATTTCATTTCAAGTTATAAGGCTATCAGTAGCCAATTCACCATCTCCATATAGCAAACCATTTTTAGAATCAACTTTCAACTTTGTTCTTGTCATAAACAATACAACAATCACTCATCAACTCAACTTACCCCTTCAAGGAAAAAACAATCAAACACCTCTGTTCCTTAGACCTGCAATCAAACATCATCCCAACCATTTAAGATAGCTTTTCTCAAATCAACACATCCATCATCCTATCTTCACTTAAACCCTACTTGAAAACACCATTTTTTTGAATAAAAAAATTCAGAATTTTGTTCATGCAACAATATCCCGACTTCTTATTTCTATTTACCCCTGCCACACACATCTTCACATTGAAAAGAAACTAAATATGATCCATTCCACCGACCTACTAGCTCTACATCGGTGGAATGGATAAGAATCACTTTTTATACTCTCAAAACAATTCTAAGGAAACCACAGACCAAGACTTAGGAAACTAAGTTCAAATTCTTGATTATTTGAATTACAATTCGTACAACTTTGAAGAATGAAAGAAGTCTCTTTCCCTAACAAGAACCAAATCTTAGAATGCTTGAATCACTATGCAACCTGAAAACAAGAATAGAAAAGCTTTCCAAAATAACTGAGCAAAGGTTTTTTATTGATTTTTATGGATTTTTGGGATACAAGATCTACCTTTCTCGAGCTTACAATGCTTTTTAAAGGTTTCTAAATAAGTTGAAATAACTGCCTCTTCAGCTTCATCAACCCATCCTTTCCCTTCCACAAAAAAGACTCTTCACCTTCCTGCTTTTGTGCAATTTTACATTTTTACAATAATTGATAACTTTTGTTATAAAAAACAACTTTTCAATATTATCACCTAGTGACCTATTTCATGTTGCAAATACATTGAAATTCATCATTTGCTGACCTTCACTCATCATATTTACTTGAACATTACAAATTGAACAAATTAGCCATTTGAAGGAGTTTCATGACCTAGGTGCTCCTGCACCAGTTTGTCATGTTACAACCTTACATTGTCAATGGACTTTCTTTGTGTATGCTTCCAAAGCTTTCATTGAGTTATGCTTCCAAAGCTTTCAATTAGTTAATTTGACAACTTAGCACTTTTTGCATAGGTAAAATTATTCATCATGCCGAAGAAACGAACTGTTAAAAGGAAAAAACTAACAGATGATCAACTCCAAGCCTTGAGAGATAAAGATAAAAAATGGATGAGGGAATATCATGAAAAGCAGAAATTGGGAACGATTGATGAAAACAATCCAGTTGTAGAGGAACCTCAATTGTCAAAAAGAGAAAAGAAATTGGCAGCACAAAGGGCATGAATGCGAAAGAGTCATGCTAGGGGAGATGCATATACTGTAGTTGGAGACACACCCTCTACTGCAAGTGAATATGAAGGGACACCATTAAGCACAAGCGAATATGGAGGGACACCATCTACCACAAGTGAGTATGGTTGGACAACATCCACCACATCTGAAGTTGAGAGTACATCATCACTCGAAGTTGATGAACAAGGTATACCATCATCCCCATGTGAACCTCAAGGTATGTCTTCTATTCCACCCTCAATCGAAGGTACGCAATTTAGCCCACCTCAATTCAATATTGATGAAATTGCTAATGTTGAGATGTATGTACGTAAGAGAATACCACCTAGAATTTTGCATAGAAAGCCAAAGTTTTTGATTAATATTGATGAGGATATTTTGTAGCACATGGAAGGTAAGATTCCAGAACGCAATTGTAGAAGACATGTTGATAAGATTTGGAAAATGTTCTTTGAAAGGCTAAATGAGATTGCAAGATGTCAACTATTTGTTCAAATGATGTGGGGTTTAAAGTATAGAAACATCATGAAGACTCTTGGGTTGAGAACATCGAATGCATCAAGTGAAAACACTATTGTGAAGAATCTAATGGATGCTAATAACAATGTGGGTAAGACTTCACGCCCAAAGGATAGTAATGTCACCCGATGTGTCATTACATCGACTTTGGTAAGCTATCAAACAAAGAGATCTCGCCTCATTAAAAAGATAAGTGAACAAATGGGAATTAGTAGAAAAACTTTATCAAAAGTCGTTCAAAGGCGGCAAAGAATTGAGGGCACCGATTCAAATGAATTATGAGCATTCTCGGGGAGACTGCCACACAGAGATAAAAAAGTTGTTGAAGCATTGAGAACACTAATTGAAGATTATTGGAAGAATAATACAAGGCCATCTCCGAATCAAAGGGATGTCGTAAGAAGGAGAATCGGTAGTCGAAACCATGAGCCACATCCAAAGCATTTTTTGGATATGACTCAAACCCAATGTTTTCATAAATTTCAAAATGCTTATCCTCAAATTAGTATTTCTCAAAGATTCTTTGAAATGCTTAAAACTTTTTATGTCAAGATAAATCACACACGCACTACTTGTTTCTGTAGACTACATACTGAATTCGCTAACCATTATGATGTTTATTGTTCTATATGTTTAGATTTGCATACTAATGATGTTTTGTAGGATTGTGGCATAGAAGCCCCACCAAAATCTTCAAGAGAGTTCTTATCAAAAATATTATGTCAAATAGAGAATGGCCAAATATTCTACATGAGAACATGCTTGGATGGTTCATGCAAGTGTTGCGGTGGCTTGCATCGAATGCAAGTATGTCAACATATGGAAAGCACAAATGAGGTGGGGCATAAACTAGTAGATTTCAGGAAGTATAAAACAGTGGCATACGCTACAAAAGATGGGTCTCAAGTAAAAAGGTGTGATTTGGTTGTTGAGAAGATTCTAGTGTATCATTTTATGTCCATGTTTCGTGAGAATCTAGTGTATGAGTATGCAAGGCATACCCATAGAGCCTGATGGCTGGACACACAATTCAAGCTATGCAAGGACACCTTTCCACTTTGCAGCATAGTATCAGTGGTTGAATTTCGAGAGAACTACACTCTATAGCCACAATGTAAGGTGAAGTCACAGTATTACAACTCCACACAGGTTTCGATATTTGTGCACATAGCATTCATTCATATAGCTGATAGTACAAAGGACCAAAGGAAGGTATTGAGGGAGTATCACTTTTATATTAGTGATGATCGCACGCATTCTCCAGAGTTTGTGCAAGGTTGCTTCTAGATGTTGTACATTCATTTGGATCAGAGGGGCATATCATATGGTTGGCATATAATATGATCAGATAACTGTGCAGCATAGTTCAAGAATGTGCACATGTTCTACTGGATGTGCAAGATGCATCTCACTACATGTGTTCAACATATGTGGAAATTTTGTGAGGTCGGACATGGAAAGGGGGAGCATGACAGTGCATGAGCATGTGTGAAAAGAGCATTAGCACGAGAAGAGTTAAAGTATAAAGATAGTGCACAGTTGAAAGATGCAAGATCAATCATCGAGTAGTGTAATGCTTCAATGGGTCCAGGTAATGAAGGTACGTCTTCAATTCATAGATTTTTTTGGTTGATGGATGATACTAACATTGCACCATATGAGGATTGTTGTACACTAACAGGATCGAGTGAGTTGCACTCTTTCCTTAGCTCAAATGCAGGTTCATGGAGTATCGATACACGTAAGATGGCATGCTTTTGTTCTTCATGTACAATGCAAGCCTGGAATGATTGTGAGTCGGGGGAGTGGGTTGACAAATGGTTGACAAGTTATCTTATCCCACTTCACACGTATCGCCCTCCGATAGCATTGGAACTAACACAGATGGAACCATCGATCGACTTTGACCATGTATCATATCTAGTCAACTAGGTAATATATCTACTTACTTAGTATTTGAAATTCCATATTGTTATCTTACTTTGTACTGTATTCATATTGTTGACTAATTTCAAGAGATATGTCGCACATATAAATGCAAGGCATGTTTATGCAGTTATTACAGATGAAGAAAATGAAGAGGGTACAGACTATTACTTGTGTCGTTGTGTTGAGGCAAAAAAGAAATTGGAAGCCCCAATTATAGATGGAGAAAACATTGAATACCCTACAGGATCAGTTGTTGTTACTGGAACGTGGCTGAGAAGGTACCCACATAAGAGTGTTAAACATTGGTTGTTTGAGGAATTTGACACACATCATAAGATTCTTCATTACTCAAACCTTGTCGTGGCATCCAATGTTCGTTTGACCAAATATGGGGTAGACCTTTGAACAAGACCTTGTGGAAGGTCTATGAGTCTGACCATGAGGCAATACTTGACACAATAAAGAGTAGAGCAGACTTGGATGGTTCATTGGATTAATTTGTAAGTATATGCACAATGGTTCTTATTAATTTATACTTGTATCCACGTCAATTTGGTTGATGCCAATGCTATCATCTTATTTTATTTTGTGTATATGTATGTAACCAGGAAAACATTGATTGGTTTCCCCTTGCATAAAATGCAGATTTATGAGCCATCCAAGAGAATCTCAAGCAGAAAAGCAATGCAACATCCTTATTTTGATGATCTTGACAAATCTCAATTATGACTTTAAGCCATTACAAAAGTGCGTGCGAAGCTTAGTGAGGCAATTTCAAGTTATTCATTTGAATTTAACCTTATCATGACCACCTATGACATAGAAATTATAAGAGCATCTCGAATTTCAAGAAATTCTATTCATGAGAGGTGTTGTGTACAATAGGTATCTTGGAACTCCCAGTGAAGATGTATGACCAAGACTGACTAAGTTGAGAGACTGCCATGCCTATCTGTAAGTGCCTTCCATCTATTTTGGATGAGCTATTTCTTTTTATTCTTTTCCTTTGCGTATCTGTAACTAAACTAGTAAAAATTGATTAGTCCCTCCTTGCAGAAAATGCTGATTTTTGAGCCATCAAAGAGAATCTCAGCCAAAAAAGCAATGCAACATCCTTATTTTGATGATCTTGAAAAATCTCAATTCTGATTTGAATGAAATCTTGCAATAAAAGTTCCCTGTTCATAAATTTCTATGTTTTCTTTCAATTTTGTTAGCTTTGTACCACCTGTACAGTAGATTTAGGCCTTGTCCTTTGTAGATTAAGATAATACAGAGAATTAGGTTTCTTTTGAGTCCATCTAGAAGAACATCCATTGAGTTTTTCCACTGTTAGAGCACATTTTCTGAAATTCAGTTTGGAACCTTCAATTTGAGGTTTTGAGAGTCAAGTAAAGAAATAAAGCATACTCCACTGAATTAGGCTTGTAGATTAGTGGAGTAGGGTTATAGTAGGGTGTTTATGGTGCAGGAGCACCAAGGACAATCAAGACCACAAGGTTGTCAAGTGGTAAATTTTGATTTGTAGTCCATGAAGAATGTTGTAATAAGGTCACAAGGACCATTAGGAAGTGTTTTAAGTCAATCTGGGTTGGTAGGATATGAGGTTGCAATGTCATGTTAGCATGTTGTCAATTTGGTGTAATGAAGCCTTGAATGGCCTAAATGTGAAAATGTATGTAAATTCGTAATGTAAGGGTCAAGATGATGTAATGAGGCCATCATAAGGTCACTAGTTTAGGTATGGAGTCATTTACATCAATATGTCAAAAGTTGCACATAACAATGTAATGTTGTCAAACCAAAAGTTGTCATTTTGCAAATACTTAGAAGTTGAAGGGTCACACTTGTAAAAGAAGCTGAAAAGTGGTTGTAGTCGGTTGAGGAGGTTGATATGCCTTCAAAAAGGCCTTGTGAATGTTGTATGTTGTTGGCAATCATACTATCCAAAGTAGGAGCACCAACTCCATCTTTTCAATACTTGAACCCTTGTGGTTTCTATTATTTGGTCATTTGATCATTTAGGGTGTTCTTATATGGTTTGAGGTCATTCTATTTCATTTAATAAGGATTCAATACCATTTTTGTATGTATTAGGTCAATTGAGTCATGATGTAAAGAAGTTGATCAATAAGGGGATTCATGTGGTGAACCTTGTAATTTAAGTGTTTTAGGGTTATTTGTGTTAAATAAGGGCTTTACAGACCATTTATCATGTAATGTGAGTCTTAGGAAGGAGTCTTTAAAGAGTTGCATAAGAAATATTAAAAAATTGCAAAATGCAAAAGTTGTAAAAACTGCCAAAAGCCAAAATTAGCAATTTTAGTGGAAGACAAAAATACAAAAGTTAAAAAGGAAAGCATATGCATTGGGGAAGATCAAGAGACATTGTAATTGATATTTTAAGTCCATTCAAGGCTAATTATTCAATATAGAAGTTTTGGTTAATGTTTGATTCAGAGTTTTCAACGCTTTATTTCTTATTTTTCATTATATTTCCTGATTTTACTATATTTTCAGAGTTTCCTTCACTTGTACGGACCAGTACATTCTTAGAAGGCTTTCTCATTCATGTTTTCATGTAGTATTGTGAATTAGCTTCCATTTTCTTCCATTTAGGGCTTCCAATATTCATTTTGGAGGGAGAAATACTGATTTTTCTGTAGCAGCCCGTGTAACATATTTATCATTGTTTTGTGATTAAAAAAATGTAATTTTTGTCTTCCCACCTACTGTAAAGCCATGTGACTTAGTGGGAATAATTGCATGCATGTATATTAGGTTTGGAATGAAGTTTCTTGGTGAGGGGGAGTCTTTAAGTCTGAATTCTTACGATGCCTAGGCAGAAAATGTTAAGTTTCTATGTGAAAATGATGGTTTCAAGTTGTCTTTTCATGGATTTGTGTTGGGATTGAGTTTAGGAAGGGTTGGAAGGTCTGAGCAGACCTAGGGAAACATGTTTTATGTTTTGGTTTTGTGAATTGTGGCTGTTTGAGTGAAGATCTTGAGAAACCCTAGATTTTAGGAGGGAAAATGAGGGTTTGTTGGAGAAGCAGGTTAGCAGACTTGTACGGAGTATTTGACTACAAAATTTGTGGTTTTGAAGCACAATTTGTGATTGTCTAGGAGATCTTGTTATGAAAAGAAGTTTAAAGGTGGGTTTGTTTGTAAAATTGGGCTAGTTCTTGTAGCCCTTGAGCATGATACCTTGATGTTTCTTTAAGCTTTGGCAGATGAATCTTAGGTGGAAGCTTGGATCTGTCTTCTTGATGAAGTATGAATGTTATTTGGATGATCAATGGATTTTTTTACAATTCTCTTTAAGGAATTGGTCTTTTAGTTGTTCAGTGGTGAATTGGAAGACTATAGTGCTGATCTTATGGAAGCTGGATTAGATATATGAACCTGAGTTGGTTTCTTGGTTCTTAAGTTTAAATTTGTATTCCTCCACCCTGCTCTACATCAGTTGATATGCCTTCAAAAATATTCATTTATTTGAGAATTCATTTGGGAAGCTAAAGTGATAAAGCTCAAAAGCATGGTTTGTATGGCTACTAGAGTAGACTTAGTTGAAAGGAGATAATTGTCAAGATAGATACTTGGGTTTTTGCAAATTACTTGGGACTAATCTAAATGTGTTTGTTGAAAGATTCCAATCCTTTTCTGCATTAGTTTATTGTTTTGGTAGAGTTGTTTTGTGCAGGGAAGTCAAGAATGCAAAGGTGGAGTTGCTGCTATAGAGCCAAAATCTGAGTTTTTCATCCAAAAATGGAGGTTTTATGTAGGGTATGGAAGAAATAATGAATGAATGTCTAGGGAAATGATTCTAAAAGAATTTTTAGACATAATAATGCATGATCCAAGTGGTGGCTGGAGTGTTTGATGTTTCTTAGAGTGAAATATTTGAAACCCTCACTGATTTTTGTGATTTTCACCCTATAATCAAGGGTTTACAGATTTTGTGTATTGCTGGGCATTTTCCATCTTGAAACTTGTTTATTTGAGAGTTTTTACACATGGCAAAAGACTATTTGAGGTTTTTTGGTATTTTGTTGATGATTGAAAACTACTTTCTTTGTTAAAATGGCTTATTTGGGGTTCTTTAGAAGCAAAGAAGTTGGGACAGAAGGCATGTGTTCCAAAATAAGTGTATTTAAAGACAATATATGTTTTTAATGGCCAAAATGGGTACCCTAAAATATATTTATCCTGTAAAGATTCATTGTGGTTTGCATGTTACACCCGATTTAGTGTTTTAGCACTTACAAGCAAATTTGGTCTTCTAGTGCAAGCAATTGTGAAATATGATTAAACAGTGTTGTAAGAAAGTGTTTTAGATTTTTTCATGTGAAAATAAAGATGAATAAAGTGTACCAAGGTCTGGTAAAAGTTTGGAAGCAAGATTTGAAGGTTAGGTGTCTTTTTGCCTTGTGAAAAGTTGTAAAGCCGTGCAACTTTCATTCTCCAACTTGTTTGGCCAAACAGACTGTTCCAACACATTTGAATAGGAATGTTTACGCTAGAAATGGTCCTCTTTTGTACCCAAACATGCGAAATCGCTCTGAGCTACGTTCAATCGGATTGATCCCTTAAGGGTCCAAAGGGCAAAATGGCTGCAAACTTCAACATGAGGTTACTCAGACACCGTAATGCTTAGAAACTTCTCATCTAAGCCTATGGGATCAAGTTGGGCCCCTCTACAATAACCTCTCTTAGTTTTTGTTATCTCAGAGTGGTTTTTTCGTAGTGTCTAGTTTTCAGTTGATGAAAAAAGTGTCAAATGGAAGCAGTGGAAAGTTGCAAAGTGGTGCAACTTTCGTTTTGCAACTCTTGTGACCAAATAGACTATTCCAACACATCTAAATAGGCATTTTTATGCTAGGAATGTCCCTTCATACCCAAACACGCTGGAATCGCCCGGAAGCACGCTCAACTGGTTCCGATCCCTTTAAGGGTCCAGCGGCAAATGGCTGCAAACTTCAATATGAGGTTACTGAACAATCGCGGACGCTTTAGGAAAATAAGCTGCCTAATCCTATGAGATTGCGCCGGGCCCTCTCTACACAACCTCTTCGCTTTTATTATCTCAGAAAGTGGTTTTCTCCAGAGTGTCCAATTTTCGCTTGATGGAAAAGTGTCAAATGGAAGTAGGAAAGCTATGCAAAGTGGTGCAATTTTCGCTCTCTCGCGAACTGGTAGGTGACCAAACAGACTTCTTCCAACGTGGTCTCAATAGACATTTTTTATGCTAGGAATGGTCCTCTTTCACACCCAAACACATGGAATCGCCGTAGCTATGTTCAATTAGATCGATCCCTAAGGGACCAAAGGGAAAAATAGCTGCAACCAAAGATGAGGTTACCGACACCATGATGTTTAGAAACTTTTCTGCCTAATCCCATGCGGGATCGCGGTTGGGACCCTCTACAATAACCTCTCTGCTTTGTTATCTCGTGAGTGGTTTTTCCTAGTCCATTTTTCTAGCTTGATGGAAAAAATGTCAAATGGAAGTAGTGGAAAGTTGCAAAGTGGTGCAATTTTCGTTCTGCAACTCGTGTGACCAAACGGACTGTTCCAACACATCTGAATAGGCATGTTTATGCTAGGAATGGTCCTCTTTTGTACCCAAACACGCAGAATCGCTCTGAGCTACGTTCAACCGGATCGATCCCTTAAGGGTTCAAAGGGCAAAATGGCTGCAAACTTCAGCATGAGGTTACTCGGACACCGTGACGCTTTGAAACTTCTCATCTGATCTTATGCTATCCCGTTGGGACCCTCTATAATAACCTCTCTCAGTTTTTGTTATCTCGAAGTGGTTTTCCCATAGTGTCCAGTTTTCAGTTGATGGAAAAGTGTCAAATGGAAGCAGTGGAAAGTTGCAAAGTGGTGCAATTTTTCGTTTTGCAACTCGTGTGGCCAAACAAACTGTTCCAACAGATCTGAATAGGCATGTTTATGCTAGGCATGGTCCTCTTTCACACCCAAACACGCGGAACCGCTCTGAGTTACGTTCAACCAGATCGATCCCTTAAGGGTCCAAAGGGCAAAATGGCTGCAAACTTCAACATGAGGTTACTTAGACACCGTAATGCTTATAAAATTTTTGTTTAATCCTATGGGATCATGTTGGGCCTCTCTACAATAACCTCTCTTGGTTTCAAGTATTCCAGTGGTTTGGTGTCCGGGCCATTGGATGGAAAAGTGTCAAAATGCAGCGGAAAGTTGCAAGGTGGTGCAATTTTCGCTCGCGAACTCGCGGTAACCAAATGGATCACCGCTCCTGAACACATTCAAATAGGGTGCATGTTTACGCTTAGGCATGGTCCTTCTTCGCACTCCAAATAATACGTAATCGCTTCCAGCTAAGATTCAACCTGGATCGATCCCTTTAAGGCCCAAAGGGAAAAATGGCTGCAAAATTCAACATGAGGTTACCCGTGACACCTCGATGCTTAGAAATTTTCATCTAATCCTATGGATTGCATTGGGCTCCCCTTCTACAATAACCCTCTCTTACTTTCGCTATCTCTCGAAAGTGGTTTTCTCGTGGTGTCCAGTTTTCAGTTGATGGAAAAAGTGTTAAATGCAAGTAGTGAAAATTTGCAAGGAGGTGCAATTTTTTCTCTACAACTCGTGTGACCAAACGGACTATTCCAATGCATCTAAGTAGGCATGTTTACGCTAGGCATGGTCCTCTTTTTCACCCAAACACGTGGAATTGCTTTGAGCTACGTTCAACCAGATCGATCCCTTAAGGGTTTGGGTGTAGTATGTTGAAATAGGCCATTCCTCCTATTGTTCAGGCTATGTCTCAGTGATATGGGCCTGATGTAACTTGAATTGTGGTAGCTTGATATACAGAGTCTATTGATGCTAGGGTTCAATTTGTATGATTTTGAAAAAATGGCTAGTCAAGTTCATCAAGCATTATTAAGTAAATCATAAGAATTTATTTAATTACACACACTAGCCATTTTGATGCCTTCTTGTAGTCTCAAACATTAATTTTTGTATCATTGTTACATTGGTTTTGAGTAGCGGCAATGCAATGCTAATACAAAATCGTTCGCATTTGCGGATTTTCCATGTAGATAAATCACGTTGATGTGAAAAAAAACCATGAGACCATAGCTTGTGGTGCAGGAGCACCTAGGTCATGTAATGCCTTCAAAAGGCTAAGGTGTCAAAAATTTATTTAAGTCCATGTAATGCCAAAATTAAATGTAATCAAGGCATGAAAAAGCACAAAGTGTAATATTATCAAAATTCTAGATATGTAAAAGAGAGAAAAAGAAGGAATGTGAAGAGACAAAACAAGAAAATCAAGAAAATCAAGGAAGAGGACAAGTCATAGGTCATTCAAGGAAGATGAAGAGGTAGTTGATGGTTGGAAACTTTTTTAAAAGCATTGTAAAGGCTGAGCAAAGAGATCATTATATTCTGGAAGAATTAAATTAACAAAGAGTTCCCTGTTTTAGCTTATTTTCTATGTTTTTTAGTTGTTTCTTAACTTGTACGGACTGTGCAAGAGTTTAGGGTTCAAATTTAGATTGTTTCCCATAGGTTGGGGAATCACCATTTTTTTGCATCCATTTGGGAAGGAATCCAATAAATTTAATGTTTTTCTTTGAGCATTCTTCTTATGGCTCGGTTTGAAATCCTGTGCATTGAGTTTTGAGTCTTATAAAGCATTTCCACACTACTCCACCAATGTAGACCAGGTAGATTGGTGGAGTAGGTTAGGGATAGGTTATCTGTTATGTTTTGATGTTTGTGAGTGGAGGAAAAAAAAAGAATACCTTGAAGGAGCTGGTGCTACATAGGAAATTCTGAGTTTTCTAGTCAAAATGAATAGTTTCCAGCATGATAGCGGAGAAAGAACAAGTGCATGGGTTAGAGGATGTTTCCAAATTCCTTTTCAGATGTATTTTGACATGTTCCAATGGTTAGCCAGAGGTTTTGAGGTTTGCATGTAGCCTATACAGGAAACCCTCATTGATTTTTGAGTTTGTCACCCTATAAACAAGGGTTTGTCAATATATTGTCAAAAGGAGTCTTTTAATCCATGAAAATGGATAAATTGGGAGTTTTGTGTTATGTCTAATGACTTTTTTATGGTTTTAAGTGTTTTGGGAATGTTTGAAGGGGGTCTTCTTTGAAAATCAAGCCTATTTTAGTAGCCTTTTTGACAGCGTTCATACTAAAAACTGCTTATTTCTTCAATATAAGTTATTCTAAGTTTTTGATATGAGGATAGGGTTTACAAGTGAGATATGTTGTTTTGACAGTTGGACAGTGAGGAGACTTGGTGTAAAATAATACATGAAATTGTAAGTTTAGTCAGAACAAAGTTAAGAGAGCAAGTTCCTGATTTGTATCATTTGTAATAATGATGTTCACAGTGCTTAATGGTCTGGTAAAAGTTTGAAATCCAATTGTAATGATGGATTGACTATTTGGGACAAGTTGAATGAATTGATTGAATGGAAGAGTGCCTTGTTGAAAATGGTGTTTTTGAAATGCATGTTGATCTAATTGATTGAATCAAATTTTTCTAAAATGGTATTTTGCTTTGAATGAGTCAATTGGAATACAAATTTGTGGAAGGATGAATGATGAATGATAAGAGAATTTGAGTGGATGAAAAGTAGATTTCTGATGAAATGTTGAAATTTTGTTTGATATTATCCAAGATGAGTTTGGGACAAGAGTCCCCTGAGTTGTTGAGTGGTTTGGCAATCTTTGTATTGCATCAGCTTGTTGCTTACTATTATGCTTTGATATATTTTTTCCAAGCATCCATAGCTTGTTAAACACATTTTGGAAAACTTTTGTACTAGCAGCAAGGCAATGGCTGTTTGATAAAATGCTTTGATAGACTTGTATGAAAAATGTGTTAGCATAGACAAGGAAGTGAACTCTTTGAAAAAATTCCTCAAAGAAATGTGGTTTCATGGTGATGGAATGGCATGACGAATTCCATGACAATAAAATTGCTATGGATTGTCATGGCATTCCATCACCATTGAGACCACATTTCTTTGAGGCTTTTTTTCAAACAGTTTGCTGCCTTTTCTATGCTATTGATTATTAGTATGCTTTGATAGATTTTTTCCAAGCATCCATAGCTTTTTGGAAAGCACCTATTTTAGGCTTTTAGCCATAGCAAAAGAAATGAATTGTTTTGATAAAATGGTTGGTAAACATGTATGATAAATGTAGTAGCATAAAATGAGGTAACAAACTGTTTGAAAAAATGCCTCAAGGAAATGTGGTCTCATGGTGATGGAATGCCATGACAATCCACAATAATTTGCTTGTCATGGCATTCCACCACCATGAGACCACATTTCTTTGAGGCATTTTTTTCAAACAGTTCATTCCCTTGTCTATGCTATTGCTTACTATTATGCTATGATAGATTTTTCTAAGCATCCATAGCTTGTTCAAAGCACCTATTTTAGGCTTTGTATAGCGGCAAAGGCAATGGTACATTTGATAAAATGCTTTGATAAACATGTATGAAAAATGTGTTAGCATAGACAAGGCAGTGAACTCTTTGAAAAAATGCCTCAAAGAAATGAGGTCTCATGGTGATGGAATGCCATGACAATCAAAAGCATTTGATTGTCATGTGGCATTCCATCAAGTCATGAGACCTCATTTCTTTGAGTATTTCAAAGTTCAACATATATTTATGAAATATTACTTACTATTATGCTTTTTGATAGATTTTTCCAAGCATGCTTGGCTTGTTGAAAGTACTTGTTTAGGCTTTTAAATACATAGCAACAAGGAAAACACTTGAACTATTTGACAAAATGCTTTGGTAGACATGTATGAAAAATGTGGTAGTATAGACAAGGTGGTGCTGAAGAAACCATAGAAATGGTCTCATAAATTTGCCATGACAACCAAATGCAATTGGAAGTTGCTCCTAGTTAGTAGTTATGCAATGTAGGTAATTGCACCAACTGCTTAGGTGACTTTGTAAAAGGAAACTATATTGTAATTGAAATTTTGTCATCTATCAACATCAGTTCGTAGTTATGAAATGTGGAAACAATGCTTTGATTTGAAAGATGTCTGTCTGATAATCGCGTTATGAATATAAACTACAAAAATCTATTTTTTACTAAGTTCTGGTCGGTTTGGTTTTGGAGTTCGGAGTTAGGGTTCGGGAACTGGTTTAGCGATTCGGGAATTTTAGAGGTTGGGTTCATTTTGGGTTTGGTAATACAAAAACATATAAGAATCAGAAATATATACATATTTGCAGCAGTAATCAAGTTTAGAATAATCCACCATATTAATAGTCAAATAACATAGCAAAAATACACCACTACTTTCATAGTCAAATATTAAAATATTAGTGATACTCGAATGTCATGATACAAAATTATAAATTAAAGTTCAAACATAAAAATGTCAAGTGTTTACAATCAGCCATTATTGATCATTGATAAATATGAAAAGTGTGAACATTTTTCTGTGTGGAAGGCAAACAAGAAAACAATGTTACATAATTATTTACATTGTGAAAGAGCCAAAACCTTTTTCTTGTAGATCGCAGAAGAATCTCAGTGATTTTTTGGGTATCCTTGCCTTGGAACAGAACTATCCTGAGCCATGAATGATTGACCAGGAACTGTGAGAAAGAAATAAGATAAATCATGCAACTTACATTGCAATTTCTTTCCTTGGGAAAAAGGGTAAAGTTTTCTTTTCAGGGAGAATCTCCTTTAGAGTTTGAACACATTGATAATTTTCAAGATAGACTTAGCCAAATATGTCATCTAGGTTTGAAGCTTTGAGGTAAAATGTTTGCTTCTTAAAATTTTGTTCAAAATTCAAGATGCAGGCTCTCCTCCCTTAGGGAAGAGAAGGCCTATCAAACCTAACACTCTTATGCAACAATTCTTAAGTTCTTGTTGATGCAGTATTAGATGCGAAGTTTCAAAATATGAATGGTTATATAAATTCTCATCTCACGACTATCATTGCATCAAATTAAAATTTTCAATGGATTTAATAATTGAACAAAGTATGGAGTAGTGTTCCAATGCTAAAAGTCTTATTGTGAATCTCTTTGCTATAAGGTGGTTCAAAAGTAGGGAATGCACATCTTCTGCACCAAATGAGAAATATTCATAATATGTGCTAGGAAGGAATAAGTCCATAAGATCGAGTATGCAAGAACTGAGAATTGCAAAATTGGCTTACGTTTGACTTCCACACAAAAATTTTCACACTTTTTGATGTTCACCACGTAAGAGATCAAAAGTATATATCAACGTAAAAGTTATAAAGTATATACACTTGAATACCGTAACTCATATCTATTGAGCTACATGGTTTTATGAGTACAAAATATGGACGCAAATGGAGTAAAAGATTTGTGTTAAAGATCAAATGGCCAAGTAATGTATGCATCATTATGTAATAGATATAAATTATAAGATATGGTTACAAGTAATGCATATGGGCTTCTGAGGAATTATGTATGAATACAATGTCAAATGTATCCAATACAAAATATGTACAAAATTACCATGTAGGCATACAACAAATGGCTTTGCATTCAAAATTCATTTCTCTCCATGCTCTGGTTCAAATACAATTTTCTTTCCCTTTGCTTAGCCTTGTCAGAGTGGCGATAAGTTTGTCACGGATTTTTGATCTGTGAGGGAGTGCTCCTCTTGCTCCTCCTAGTGTTTAGCTCCTGGTGAAGTTTTAACTATTACAATAAGAAGTAAAGACATTAATATATAGAAATTACATTATAAAAATTAATATATTTAACAAAATGTAATCACTTACAGCCATCTGACGATCACTCTCCTCAATGGAAATATTTGCATGCTGATGCTCAGGCATGCTCAAGCCCTGTATAAACCATCCGAATAGGAATTAAACTACGAATCAATAATGGTTTAATTTTTTCCTTGAGAACTAGTTCATCTATATGATGAATGTAAATTGAAATTTAGTAATTTGCCTCATACCTCCCCTATCAGAGCCATCGAGGATTGTATAGTGGAGGAAACACCAATATCCATTTCCCTCATAACGTTTGGCGGTGTTTCTGTCACCAACATCTAAAAATAAAACAACAAATTATTCAATCACAAAAAATTTACAATAGCGATCCACGTGATGACTTATAATGTATGAGATCTAATGAATTTTTTTTTTTAGTACAAGTATTAAACTATATATTTCTGATTATTAGTTATTGAATTTGAAGTAATGCTTTGAGTTTGAATGATGTGTAATGCAACATAACCAACAATATGAATATAAACTACACAAATCTACTAAACTTAGAATTCATTAGTTAAGTTCTCTTTATTCTATATTACCTCCGTGAACGTTTGATCAAATCTACTAGCACTAGGAGGTGTTTCCTTGAAACCTCCAACATTACCCTGTTCAACATCCAAAATCACATATTAAAATACCATTCGTAAAACAATTCTACTAACATGTAATAAATTTATAATTGTTTACTAGTTACATACCCCACTAATAGGTGTACTGCAAAAATAAGTAGGTGGATGACTAGTGTATCTAGTCTCTACACTGTGACCCTACAATTTTATTAAAATAATAAAACTAAATTAGTTAATCTTGCATTTCACAATCAAAATTTAATAAATTAAATTCAATGAACATGCTGAATTTTACTTGAGTGTCAATGCCATATGCATCATGCAAAATGTCATCCGTTGTCTCCATCCTCGTAGATGCATACGGATCAGGCTGCGTAGTAGCATATGGATCCTGCGTAGCACCCTCTTGAGTGCTGGTAGGGTCATACGAACAAGTCACCCCGCAAGATTGACACACATGGGTTCAAAGGCCACCACCTGAAGACTCCCCTAGATGGCGTTGTACAATAGGGCTAGTGTGATGGATGACACTCACAGTCAAAGTTGGGTCACTGTGATGTCTCATGTGACTTTCCTTCACAATGATGACATCCTGAATTTTCCACTCACGGCGGCCCTAGCGAGGAGGTCGTCTCTCCCTTGCCAGCAATGGGATCGTGCATTGCAGGGCCTATCACAGTGACCCCCACCTCTAACTGGAACTCCCTCATATCAAAATAATAATTTGGAATTTGGTTCAATACAAACTCACTGTATAGTTTCCTAATAAAATATTGGGGACTTCACAATTATTGCATGGTGGGTAATCAAAGACCAAATACCATCTATCATAAAAATGGTTCCTAATCTCTTGGTGGTGACACCAATGAATATGAAACCTCTTTGCATTGAGGGTAAGATTTTGGTTGTTTTAGAGATTGGGTGAATAGAGAGCACAAATCCACCTTTAGTAATTTTTAAATCTTTTACTTGTTTATATGATAATTTGTCTGCATAATATGCCTTGGCTATCTACCTCCTATCTTGCCATCCAAATATTTGTTGGGTGATTGCATCTACATTTTTTAATAGATCTTTCAATGAATTTGCTAGAAGCATTCTCTCTGTGGTTGAAGCATTTGGATCACTCAACCTACTGATAAGATCCTCAAGTTGTTTTCTATTGTTCTTAATTTCACTCCTCAAATTTTCTTGAGTGCCAGGAGGGTATTGAGAGAACGGTGGGGGAGGTTGATTTTGTTGTTGAGGTTGATTTTGTTGAGGATTTTCCTCCTCTTCTCGTTGAAGATTTGCATGATTTCCTACAAATTTAAAAAAAAACAATCAAATCTAACCTAAAACAAACAAAATCAATTTCAAACTAACAAATTCAAAACAAATAGCAAACAATACTTACCTTTTGCATCTCTTCGTCGTCGTGGCACCATATTTGCAAAGAAAATCCAACTCTTGTTAATGAAATTTGTAGAAATCCTTCCTAGAATGCGAGCGCGAAAGTGAAGGTGTTTGGCCGCTGGAAGAGCTAAGAAATAGTAAAAAGCAAATGATACAGATTTCACTTTTCTTTTTCTTTTAAAATCACATAACGCGAGCACGTTATAATGGGCTCGCGTTATCTCTTTTCAATTTTTTTTTCCCATTTGGCCACAAAAGTGCGACCAACTTCATGCACCCGCCCACATACCTTACACTATTTTTCATTTACAATAAATGTTATATTCCCAACTTGCATAACACACTTTTCTAGCCTATGGAGCCATCTTGTTTTTTCATGGGTGTGAGCATACGAAGTTTTGCTTGCCTCATGAATCATGTTGTTCATATTGTGTGGTGCCTTTTCAAAGTTATTAAGAGGTATAGCTTTGGTATGGTTAGCGTATGGGAGACAAACTTAGGCATGACTTTCCCATAGCCACTTGCTTGTCTATGTGAGCGCATACTGGCTGCATGCATATTTGTCTTTGGGGGCTCACCTAATGGACAACCTAAGGTTCCACTAGCCCTTGTGAGTGTGCATTTGGTTTTGATAGTGGACATTGTGTTCCACTTGTATTTACATTTTAAACAAAAAAAACAGATAATTTGATCCACATCGTGTTGGAAAAATGATTGAGGTTTGATCCGCCCTCCTTCTCTTTTTCTCTCTGCAGTGTATGCTAGTACCTTATTGTTGCAAGCTTCAAATATTATTCACATGTGTGTTCCTTTGTGCCTATGTTGGTTTGCCATAGGATCTTGATACTGGGGGCTTGATCATCCCTCTTGATTGTTGTCATCCTATCTCACTAGCATTGGTACATTTGGACCCCTCTTGATGTGATTTTTTCTACTTTAGTGTGAGTTTGAATCAAGTTCCTCCTCTCACTAGAGTGGGGGATAAATGTAGTGTAGAAAAATGTATCCCTTTACATTTTCACACTTGTTTTGGGACCTCCCTAGTAAAATTGGGCTTCTTTATGCCTTATTTGGTTCTATTTTGCATCCACAAGCCTTATTTAATGCATTTCTCTAAGGATAATCTCGCCACTTATCAAATGACCAATCATAATTCATGATTTTGGGTTGTGTGTTCTAGATCTAGTGATTTGGGACTCATATGCCACCTTGGGCATATGGGTCCCACCTAGGTTTCAGGGCTTGATCTTGAATATTACATAAAACATAATATTTCTTGAAATTTGTGTTGAAGCTTAGGCTACTGGGACTCATATGTCCCAACTGGTGTATGAGTCCCGCCTTAGCTTGGACCTATTTTGAATTCAATTCTTGGTGGGATTTTATTCTCCTAGATCTAATGTCGGCTTGTAGTGT
>VDFB02138701.1:0-20081 GCA_007258455.2 Sequoia sempervirens
TAAAATTCCAAGTAGTTTTTCACAAATTGTTCATTAGAGAGTGTAACTCCTTTTACATCAATTCCATTACTCATATCTCTTAATAAATAAATAAATAGTGTCAAAGGTGATCACAAATCTAGAGCAGGGGCTAGCAAACAACCTTGTCTTGTTGATCTTTGCAGCTGGAAGGGTTTAGAGAAAAAACCATTTATATCAACTTGAGAAATAGCATACTTGAATAAGAAATTTACCATTTAAAAAAATTATTCAGAAAATTTAAAGCTTCAAGAATCATTATGATAAATGAGCTTTCAACTGTATCATAGGCCTGTTCAAAATCAAGGAAGAGCATGTCATTTCTTAGTTTGTTATTTTAGCCCACTCCATAGCCTCCCAACTAGTAATAACATTTTTCAAGACATACATACCCTTGAAAAAGATAGTTTGAGTATTCCTAACAAAAGTAGGCATGATATCAATAAGTCTCAGAGCCAAAAATTTAGCTAGAATTATGTAAGAAATATTAAGGAGGGTAATGGGCCTCTAGTTTCTAATTTGATATCTATATCCTTTGGGAAAATCTTGATGATTCCTCTATTAATATTTCTTCCCTAGGAGCCTTTTCTAATAGCTTCAAGAATAAACCTACGAGAGATTTTCACTAATCTAGTCAACTTTTTCTTGTAAAATTTAAAAAGAAGCCCATCTGTGCCTGGCGATTTATCATTTTTAAAGGTTCTAATATGCTTTACAATCTCATCCTTAGTAATATCTCTAGCATGCCAATCACTTTATTCCTCTTTGATTTTCCTAAGGATGACTTGTTGACAATGATCTAAGCTCTTTTACAATCTACATTGCTATCTTCAACAAAGAAAACATTTTTATAGAAATCTTGAAATCCATTTATAACAAAAGAAATATCATTTATATTTTGATTATCCACTCATATTGATCCAATGTCTTCCCTATCCCTTTTCTCCTTTCTATAATTATAGAATAAATTGGAACCTTTATCTCCATTTTTGATCCAATTCATTTTATCCCTAACTTTTAAACCTTGAATCTTCTTAGTTTGCAAATTTCTCAAATTATTCTTGACTCTAACAAACTCCTCATTCAAGGAATCAGGATTATCTTGCAGTTGAGATTCAATAGAGAGAAGATCTTATTGAAGAAACTCTCAAATCTTCTTCCATCAGAGGCTCTCTTTTTCCCTAAAACTTGGAATAGGGACCCCGGTTGTTAATATCAGTATCCCATTTATCAATAGGAGATAATTTTTTAAGAAAGATCCTATTAATGTCTCTTAATTTGGAAATACCATAATTACAATCATTAATGTTAAGTAGGTTAGTGCTAAGCTAAAAATTATTACTCTTCCTTATCTCATTCAACTTCCCTCTATTTTGCACTTGAATTATAGAAAAAAATAGAAATGGATGCATAAATCATTCAAAATTTATCCTGAAGAAGGGTTAAAAGGGTGCCTCCAAGTTCTATTTGGTGAAGTTTAGATCAAAATGGTTGTTTGAAGGAAATCATATTGTTATAATTTCTTAGGAATTAATCAAAGTAGTCATTGTTTTCTCGAACCAAAAGAACCTTTGATAGGTTCCTAGTTCTCAAAATATAAAGAACCTCCAATAATTTCTTGGTTCTCGTTGAACCCCCAACAAAGGAAAAGTAAGGACCATTAATGAAAGAGGAACAAAAGAACCAAAGAAAAATCAAAAGGATTATAGATTCCAAGAATTGTTGGAACCTCTAGCAAGTTCTTACTCTTGTCCTAGCTTCAATATCAATAGAATGAATTAAAGAAAGAATACAAAGAATCAAGAGTTTCAATGGTTCTCAAAACCATTTGAACCTCCAATTAGTTCCCAAAAAAAAATTGGTTCTCAATGAGGCTTGATGCTCTAATAAAAATATTAAGGAGGATATTGTTTGTTCGGGGGTTCATATGAAGACCTTATGCAAATCAAAAGCTTCTATACATAACAACAAAATGAAAAGCCACCCAAGAATAAATTGAAGATTAGATCCAAATATTAACTTCTTATATTAAGAATATTTTAAATCTTTCAACACATGCATTAGATATATTGAGAATATTTTAAATCTTTCAACACATGCATTAGATGGGCCTTTGGTTAGCGATGATTTAGAGATATTCGATATTGATAATGGTTCAATTGAAAGCTTTAACAAATATTAGTCATTTGGAAAATCCTTTAAAACCTAGGTTGAGCAAGTTCAACTAGATATAAACTCTTTTGCATTGAAAGAGGTGTAATGTTATATAAGGAAACCAAGGAAAAAAACAAGAAACTAAAGAAAGATTTCCAAACAATGAGAAAAGAAGAATCTATTTGGCATTTAGTAGTAAGAGATATAGAAGAAATGTTAAAAATTGACATAGACACAACTAAAAAAAGAAGGTCCCCATATTTGTTTTAAACATTTGATAGATGTTATTCATTACATGCTTTTTCATATTTTCATGTTTTTGGTGGAGTTATTATTGGAAAGGGAATATAATGAAAAACTATATATTTTAAGTAAATCTACATCCTTTTAGTATTTAAATATTTTTAAATAATTTCCTCGTTGATATCTTGTTTACTTTGACATGCACAATCATAGAAGTCCACATGTACATAAAACTGGGAGAAATTTTTAATGATATATCCATGCCCTTTTCCATTACTTTTTGGGGACACTGTGACTAGATTTTCCTTTATGCAATAAAAATTCTACATGCGGCATATTCTTGTGTGAATTCATATCACAGAATTATCCTATCTTGGATAAGATCTACCAAAGCAAACTTGACCTAGTAATTTTGAACCCTATAGTTTTAAAATTTAAATTTGATTTAAACCTTAACAACACCCTCACACTAGTCATTGTGAGCTTACCTACTACATGCTTATGTTGATTTGCATGCTATATTTTATTTAAAGACATTCATTCAAGCATATAAAGTTACCATAGTATTAAGACAACTAGGATTTATCAAAAGAGAATTTTCATTGAGAGGAATGTAATAGCATTTTATAATAACATTTATCATCAAGTCTTTCATCATTAAGCTTAAGTCATGGAATTAGTTTGATTAGGGGTCTAATTGAGGAGGACATAAACCTCACAAATTAGTAAATTCCCTAAAAAAATACTAAACATAGTTATTTAAAATATCAAGGCAACCAAATTCTAAGCATAAAATTTTTGCTAGTTGATTCTTATAGGTATAAATTTATATTGCACATTATTTCAATTTCTTAGACATGGATATGAACCAAATAATTTTTTTGAGTCATACACTGATCATCTAGAGATGTAAATGATGATAACACAAGCCTCACAATTTAATAGATTTTATAATTGTGTTTCTAAACTTTGTCAATCCAAGTTGTAAAGAAGATAAAAATAAGTGTATTTGAAGAATTATTTTTTTGCTAGTTGATTATTTCAACAATAGGCTTAGACTTGTACACTAGTTCTATTTTGTACACATCTAAACCAAAGCAAAGAACATTTAATTTGCATATTTTAAGCCATCTATAGAAACCTCCAATACTTCAAATAATAATCATCTATATCTCCAATCACATTTGTATCATTGGATTTTAAGATAAGTATCACATTTAATTTATTTAATTTTAATATCACTAATCTTATTAATCCTAACCTTCTTTAAACTTTACTTAATTTTTAAAATAAAACATAATAAATAATTTTTTTCATTAAATTAAATAATTAAATATAATAATATTATTACATATATTTTATAATTATTAAAACACTAAAATTGTAAATCAAATATTTGTAATTTTAAGATATAAATCTTTTAATTAAAACATTTTTAAATACTTAATATATAAAATTAAGATATTAAAAAGAAGCATTTTCAATTTCTAGAACATAAAATGTAAATCCACTCTTCTTAATTTGAAAGCTACCCTCACCTCAATCTATATAATGATACAAATGTGGGATTAAAACAAAAAACCCCATAATCAAATCTGTAACGCTAGCCCTTGATGAAATACAAGAAATGGGCCAAAAAGAATGAGAATACACAAGCAGGGCTTTAAAGGTGAGCAATGTGAAATGCCCATTTTGTAGGTATGAGTCAGGTCACTGCATCCTTTGCTCGACTGTCTATTGTTCTTGCTACATCAGACAAATGTAAATGGTGGAAACGAAAAATTGGAATGGGAACGACAAACATAAACTGAAACGATGGAATAATACGGAAATGAAGATTTGAAAAGACTCAAGTTAATGCAACGTTACAAGAACAAAAAAGGTTGGGTTAAGAGGGCCCCACATGGCTCAGAAACCTAAGCATTGAATGCTTAGAGTGTACCGGTTAAGCCCGGCCGAATATGAGGTAAGGTGAACAAAAATATTGCTAAATTTGAATGCTTCACAGCCATTGCATGTCCCAGAAACTAAATGCTGAAAGACATAGACTGGGTGTATAATGCCCTTAGGGAGGTTTATGATATAATATCTAAAATAAAGGCTTTGTTCAGGGAAGCAATTACTATGCACAGTTTAAATCAAGGAAATAATTTGCAGGGGTTTGTACCAAGTTGAAATTGGTACATTTAATCATTGTTGTAGCTAAGGTGCTTTAAAAGAAATCACAGTCAAATTAGAAAACCATGCTACAAAGCAAGCATTTTTACTGAATACTCAAAAAATTTAATCAAATAATCATTTTACTTCAAACACGCATTCATGCAAGCTTTTTAAAATAAACATTAATTTAAGGAGAAATTATGGAACCTGGAATAAATCGACTTCACTTAGTTGGGTGTTGTTGGTAGAATTGAATTTCAGGTGCAGCCTTAATTTCCTCCAAGCTTCAATTTTCCAACTTGTAGCTCCAAGCTCCTCTGAATTCACAACCTTTGTAAAATCCCCAAATTCAAGCTCCCAGAAACCCAAAACCTTCAAGAAGGAAATTTCAAAACTTTCAAGAAAACAAAGCATTCTCGAGAGCAATCCCCAAGATTCCTTTTTTGAAAAATAACCAAAAGCCCCTCTCATAGTTATCTCAACTACTTTATTTATTACCACTCTCTGTAACTGCATCCTCTTCCTTTAATAATCAATTAATTTATTTCTTTTATTTTTCCCCACTATTCACATCTTCTTCAACTTGTTATTATTTTATAATTTCTTTAACCATGTCTTATAATTTTGCACATAGTTAATTCAACTACTAAAATATTTAAATTTATTAATTGAATCTTTCATAAAATTTGTTTGCACAAACACATCAATAAATATATATTTATTTAAATATTTCCTTTTCAACCATAAATTTCAATTTATTAAAATTAAATAAATACTTTAATAATATTTTATTTAATTAATACTTTGGTTTAATAAAGGATTTTATTTTATTTATACCAAGGTATTTTAATTTTGATAACCTTTATTTTAATGAAATAATAAAATGAAGGCACCATCATGCACTTTACCCAAATGAGCATGCAGTCACACAATACCTAACCTTAAAGTGGAATAGAAAGCAAAATGACATCAACATCGACAAGGTGACACATAATGACCACACAATAGGGAATGGTAAATGGACACTCATCCTCATCAAGGACGATGGTTCATCCTGGGGGACCCGATGTTGTCTCTAAATCAACAACTCCATTGGGATTTAGGCATGCTCAAACCTGGTAATTTAGGTGGAATCAATTCCTAGTACCTACAACGTGCAGCAATTCACACGGTCGAACATGTGCATAGGAAAACAATCAATCACACTGTGAAGGGAAAATCGCAACGTCACAAGGCACTCGCAAGCGAGTGATACGGCCCTATTCCCCTTCACCAATACATCGACACACGATAAACCAATATCAAATCATGATTAAGCATACATCTAACAATCACATAAACAATTAAACTGATCTACTAAGCATGATGGAAGCATAAAACATTAAATATAACAGTGTCATCAAGTATCATCATAACTAACCATCAAAGTATCATAGTATCCAAGTGTCATCAAATAGTATAATAAAGTCCAAATACAATCCAAGTAACTATCCAAAACCAATTCAAATTGAGGGGCACTACAGTATTTGTGGGATGTTCTTGTAATATGGCCTTGGTGAATAATTGGCTTGTGTGTAGGGATAGTCTTAGGAAATACTTGTAATGACCTTTGTATATCATGTTATATATATACCTTTTGTGTGTTGGTCTAATTGCTTCGAGGTTTCATTCTCTCACATGATCAAACAAGGTTTCCATATGTCAGGTATGAAAATGGATACTCATGTTATTTGGAGAGTCAAAATCCATGCAATAGATATGACGCCACCCTAGTTTTTCATACCTTGGTGCATAGTATCTACTCACTATATCAAAATAAGGATTTCTCTACATTATTTAGCATAACCTAAAGAAAAAAAATAAAAATGACCTATCCTAGATCTCATTGCATATCCAATCAAACAATAAAATCTAGATTCAATAATCATAGGTTTCATGATATTTGATCAACATCATTCATTAATCATATTCTATTCTATATATCCATCTTTTCATCTAATTTCTTATATCCTACTCATCATACTAACATTTCTATCCAAAGTATCATGACATATGCAAAATATCCATCACATCCTACATCCACAAACAATCAGTAGCATCATACATCATCCATCTTGAATAGTCATCATATATACCATAAAAAATACAAAAAAGGATCATCCATACATGTCATACATCCTTCATCCACAGAACATTAGTATCCTCATAATAACATCATACCATATCATCACATTATGAAATCATCAAATACATATATTGAATCATATAGATAAAAAAACATCCATAAGATAATGCACATCATCATCAATAACACCATAATCATAGCCACATCAAAAATATTTGTATCTCATATATCGTCAAAATAATGTATGTCATGATACAAAATCTAGACATTGAATGTGTGATACAATATATACATCCAAAACAACAAATATGTAAAAAAGGTTAGCAAGAGCCATGAATGTATATACACACATACATATATATATCTACATCATTGTATATGTGTACATTAAAATATATATAAGGTGCAAGCTACATAGAGCTCCCTCTCTCCTCTTGACCTAGAGAAGGAAGATGGTTTGGAGCTACCTACTAAGGAGGAACCATCTGTTTCTCATCTACCTATCCTCTTGAACCCCTAGGCTATTGTATTTGTATGCCTGAAGATCCTACCTATGACGGATGATCCACTGATCATCCATTAGATCTACTCGATCCACCTACAACTACACTCCTCGATGAAAATTTAGGTTGTCTCCTACTATATGGTACTTCCACCTCATATAGAGTCATGTAATAAGTGGCCTCTCTCTCTAAAAGCTTGACTTGAATCTATATATGCTAGGCCATGTGGATCATCTAAACTTATCTTGCAAGCTCTAGTTGTTGCCTTCACACCCTCTCAACATCCCTCTCTACAATAACCTAGGCTAGCCAAGCCTCAGCCTATTACCTTTGAGAAATCTCTACATCTCTCTCTCTTAGGCTCGCTAGTCTCTCTCAACAATCCTTTGTATTAGTTGAACACTATGTCCATACTACTTTTCCCTATAACCATCCCTCTCTAGCCAGCCCTGGTCTTCCCCTATAGTGCCACCTAGACTCTAGCATTGTTAGGGCCTCCTCCCTAGCCAACATCTCATCTCCTCCTCCACCACCCTTTTGCACTATTGCTACCACCACTACCTCTGGTTATCCCCTATCCTATGTAATAGGGACCTTTGTCTCTATTAGCATGCTTTTTCGGTCTCTACCTCTCACCACCTCCTCCTTCCAACTGATCCTCCATCTAGGTGTGTAAGTTGAAGTGGCCTTTGAGGTATACTCCATGCATCCAAATCAACAATCAAATTGAGATCCTCTACCCCATCTACCTAGATCCACTGTACAAGGGCCAACTAAATGAGCTCAGTCACTACTATCCAAGGTAAGGGCATCTAACCCCATTCTACAATCTCTCTCATTGTATGAGAAAAAATGGCATTATTTTCTATGGATGGAACATCCTACACCTCTCCAAACTTCATGTGCACCCAATTAGGAAGATATGTATCCAAAATGTAAGCTATCCACCTAATGAGCCATCGAGTATCCCTAAAAAATGGTATATGTACCTCGTCATCATCCTAGGCCTTTATATGTAACCATGTCCTCCACTGGAACTGGACCATGTCATCAATCTCTCCTCTAAAATTCCAAATCACCTAGATGGAGCTATGTCAACATAGTGTGATATCTATAGAAAAGGGGATACCCTACCTCTCTAACTGTATCCTTGATCAGCTTGGTCACTGAAATGTGGTCCCAAGCCCACACATGTAGCAAGATCACACCCACTAATAAGCTAGTGGCCAAATGGTAAACAACCTGGTACATGTCATGATACAAGTATTCGAGTATGCATAGCCTCCATGTATAGAATCATGCATCCTCCATGATCCACTCTAGAACATGGCCCCATCCAATCGAGAAACCTCTAGACTGTCTATCAAGCATAATCTACCCACAAATGAGCCATACTACCATAATGATAATATCATTGATCACATTAATGTAGTGTCTTAGGTCTATCTTACCATCATTGATTTGGATCTCATCATTCCTGAATACCCTCTCTAATGCCTCAACTCCATAATTTAGCTCATAAACTACTCTAGCACCATGAATGAGAACTCTCAAAATGCATCATATGTCCTCTAGGGTGATAGTTTCCTCACAAATAGGAAGTCTAAAAGATGATGTCTCTAAATGCCATTGCTCTACTAGTTCAAACATATATGCCCAATGCATCCTGATCTTAGGAATATAGGCTATGTAATATAGTCATACTACTTTGAGAAACTCAATGCATCCATCTCGATCAAATGTGTCATCTGATTTAGCAATTTGGGATGTCACTCATGCAACAAGATAGAATTGAGTACAACCTACAAGCATAAAATCGACAATGTGAATTTGTTGAAATATTTTGATAAAAACCTAAGTTTGCAAAGCCCTAAGTCAAAAGTGTGCTTTTTTTTCAAAATCGCCACTTTATAACTGTCAAAAGTGAACACTTTTTCAAAAGCGTCATTTTACAATTTTCATAAGTGAATCTTTAATCATAAGAGTCACTTTGTATCTAACAAAATTGAACCAGTTTTCTTAAGTTGCTTTCTTATGGAAAGCATAATGCTTCTTGCAAATGTATTGTGTTGGTGTTCAGCATGTCGTATCGGTTATAGAAGCATTGAGTATAATTCGACATGTTTGTTGACCTAACTTTTCCAATCATTTAATGTTCCTAAAACTACATGCAAAAGTACAAAGGTTAAGTACATACCAGGGGATCTACTCAGGTGGGCTACTAGAACTATTGGTCTATGTCTATGGAGTGTGAGGCAAGTACAATTTGAGCCATTGTGAGAAGGTTTCTAAGAAGTAGAATAGCTCATAGATTTGTAAATCCTAAACTCTCAAGGTGCAAATGAATTGAAGATGACTTCAAATGCCTATATATGATCCCCAAAACCCTAGGTTTCATCTCTCCCACCCCCTTTAGCCTATTTCTCTCCTTTCCCAATCCTCCAGATCAATTTCTTGGCTTTATAAGATTTGATTTTTCTTCCTCTTCTTTTTTGAACCTATCCCATCATCCTATTGCGAGCCCAACCTAAAAATTAAATTTTATAGCCAACTTCTTGAGGGCAAAGCCTACCATCCTTCATTCTTTCATCTGTTGAGGCACAAAGGGGCATCTGATTTCTTTTTCCAATCAACAGTATGTCTTTGAAACAATGTAGCTATTACATTTTCTCAAAGAGGGGAAAAATTTCAACACCTAAAATTTTCTAAGCACACCACACATTCGTAATTCACTAATTTCCACCATTTTCCTCATTATCTATTGATTCCTCAATTTAATTAAATAATTTCCAATTATTCGATCAAATTCATTATTATTAATTTATTTTATTTTATTTTAATTTTTTGGTAAGCTTTACCTTTTAGTGGGAGGTATGGCCCAATTAATTTATTGACATTATTTTCCCTTTTAAATGCAAAATTTGGAGATGTAATTTTGACATGACACCCGAATCTCACTGCCACCTTGCTCTACCATCAGTGATTAATGTTGATAGTATGAGGTGGCATTCCATCCTACAAGAGGCATCATTATTGGCCACATGTTTCCTTTCCACCTGTGTTAATTGCGTTGTCCAATTTTATGTCTTGCATGTATATGCTTCGATAGTTTCATTATTTATGTTGCTTGTTTTTGATGATCATCATTTCTCTTAGTTGCTAAATTTCTCATGAGCATGGTTGATCCTTAGTCAAGAGCTACCATTTTTCATGATGGATTTTTTTATGCATGCATCATCCAATTTTTTGTTTTTTCATGGCATTTATTACATCTCATGTCTGGTATTTCTCATTTCTTATGAGGGATCTTTACAATTGTTCATATTTCACACGATGGGTTCTACTCCTATTTATCTTACCTACTCTAAGGTACTTGTTGCTTTCCTTTGTACAGTTAGAAATCATCCTCTCTGTTGTTTACTTGTTAGGAGGGATAATCTAGTTTTAAAAGTTGTTAAACTAGTTTTAGGAAAGGATTTCCTTCTATCTTGAGGAAAATATTGCCTCAACACTAATATAATCTCTTGTTTCATGGGTTTCCTTCTAGATCTCCATGTGTCCAAGGAGATGGTTTACAAGGTTAATAAAAGGGTTTTTAAATCTTCGTTGTTGATTGGACTCAGAGCCGTCTTGGTGAAAGCACACCTTGGAAAAGGCATTCCACTTCTTCAGCATGGTGTTATGGAGTATGATCCATTCATTATCAATGAGTTGGGTTCGACATACGTGTACCATCATTTTCTCTCCAATTCTGGCTTAGATTTTCTTAAATGACACTTTTGTTTAGTTGTTGACCCAGATTCTCAATGGGTATCAAATTTCATTGAATTTGTGAAGTGCTTTGGTTCATATCTGCTGGAATGGAGATAAGATATTCCTTCACCTTTATAGACCCTTTTTGTTTTTAAACATTTAAGTTTTTTTTATATGTACAAAATGTTTCAGGGTTAAAACCCCCATACTAAAGGGTGTTATTCTTATGTAACACTTTTGAGAAAACTTTTCCCTTTCTATCAAACTTATAGTATTTACCAAATTACCAGCACATATTTAGTATGATGAAAAAGTATCTATAATTAATATGTATTAATGCCATATAAAGATAATAGAATGAAAAGGTTTTATATTTCTAGTTTCCAGTATTAATGAGATGGATCATATGATTGTCTTTTTTGGCTTATATATTTGTTATTGTCTAATGCTATTTATTTTTAAGATTCACAATCATATGTTTACTTAATTCCTTTCTCAAGGTAATTCCACTTCTCGTAGTATATATGAGTTCATACATTATGTGCCTTCTTCCCTTTTTGTTCTTAAAAAGGAAAAGTGTTATAAAGTGGTAATCAATAATTTTTTTGAAAAAGTTATCAAGTTTCATGTTTATTCATATTCCCTAGATTGGGATGTAGGTCCTTTTTAGGATTTTTGCTCGATTTTGACCGTAACTTAAAACTACCTTCTAATCTTCTAAATCATAGGCATGGGATACCTTTGTATGTTTATTTGTACTGTGGTAAGCCCTGTGCCACATTTTTTCACTTCGGTTTTGAGTCCCAACATTTGCCATTGTGCCTTGAGTGATATGATGTTTTAGGTTGTATTTTAGGGTTCTCTATTTTATTATCATATTATTTTTCATAACGGTTGCTTTGTATTCATTATTCTTCTTCTTAGCATGATTGGTATCTTAATCTAGAAGCCGAAGACTAGGAGGCATCCTTGTAATCATTTCTCCTCATGCCATTTCTTTCTCTCCTTATTATCTTAACCTATTTCAATCCCATGTGTATCCACTATGGGTATTTTTATACTCATGGATGCCCCTATGTTCTTATCTTGTACAAAGAAATAGACTGCTTTTCTTGGCCCCATTTTTGAGCACTATTTGGAGAATGTGATTTTGGATAGCGGGCCTTTAACCATGAAGTTAGGATGATTCTCGGACAAGATTTCATGGGGTCCGATGAATACTACTGTGTGAATTCTGATATTTCCTTAAGGTTCATTGCATTTCTGCTAGACCTACACATTTCTAAAGAGATGGTTTATAGTTTGACCACGATGTATTATGTCCCTCCCTACTTGTTGGACTCGAAGCAATTTTGCTAGCTGCCTAGCTTGGGGTGGGTATACCTCATCTGTGCGATTTGAGATGTCCTCTCGATATGACCATTGATTTTTTTCCCTTTATTCCTGATTGTGTTGAATATGGTTACTGGTATCATCAGTTTTTAGTCAAAATCGAGTATAATTTCCTAAAGAAGCTTCATGGGTATGTACCCATCAGGGATTTATAGTGGGTTTCAGATTAAAATCATTTTGATGATCATTAGGCTTCCTTTTGTATGAATTCACTTTAGATGAACCTTTTTGATCAATATAGTCACGACTTTTTAAAAAACTATATATATATTTTTGTTTGGTAAATCATTGCTAAGGGGCAACACCCTACGCTTTTGACTAGAGCTATGAACTAGTGAGGCCACATACAGGGGACCTCATCCTTGATATCTCCATTTCTCCTTCTCTCCTCACTCCATCCACCTTGGCACCTTCAGCCTTTGTACCCCCTCCATCTGCCACTCCGCTATCATTACTCCTCCTACCATCTTTCGGGTGCCTTTAAGTACCCAACGATTCTGCCACCTGCCATACCACTAGCCTAACCCTCTAACCCTCAGTCTGCTACCTTTCCATCGACCCTCCTATAGCCCTCTACAACCTCCCTATGAACTCTCTCTACCTCAGCTCCTCCTTCATTGACCCCACAACAATGCCTACCACCTGCACCAGCGAGCATTCCCACAAACCACTCGTGGGATTCGAACCTTGGGCAGCCCAACTGCTACCCTTGCAACTTAATCATTGCACTACGGGGTCATCCACTTTTTAAAAACTATATTAATCCCTTTGTTAAATTTTTTTGTAAAGTGCTAAGGCTGCAAGTTTATTCTTTTCCTAGCCAATTTTGTTAGTGAACAATGTGTGGTTTCAAGGCTATGGTTATGCTTAGACCTAATATTTGCAAGTCTGGATATAAATAATTTTGTTGATTAAATTTTTTTCAAGTTATAAGTTTACCTTTCTCAAAGGATCGAATTCATAAATGTTATCATAATTCCATGTGCTTTCCTTTATGCAGGAATGATCTAGATGGATTATTTTCAAGATGTTTCTTAATTAAATAAATCTTCAGTTTAGATGGAAAGTTCTATGTTTTTAGAAATACAGTTTTGAAATCTTGCAATTAATATGGTTATGATTTTTCGAATCAAATTGGCTGCTATTTTTGGAAGGGAGTAATGTTTGTACTTTAGTTCCCTAAAATAAATTTACAAACTTTCACTTTTTTAAAGGTAAACTTTGTTTTTAGGTTTTCATCATGACACCTATTTAGGACTATTTTGATTAAAAAATGGCCTTTAGCCCCTAGATGTCGCAGCTAATCTTGCAAGGATTTATTTTTCCCATTTAAGGTGAAATAGAGTTCCTTTTAGATTTTCCTCTGGTTATATGGACCCTTTTAGGGGTTTTGTCATCAAGGGGTGTGGGTGAAGCCACATAAGTGGTTTACACTTTTGTGGAGGAAGGAATTTTCAAAATTTCCACACTCTCCCTAGCAAAGTGGTTCGGTAGAACCGAACCCCCGAGCCGAACCCCTAATAAAAAAGTCATATGTAGGGGGGTTCGGCCAAACCAAGGTTCGGCCGAACCCCCTTACATATGACAAAACCAAAAAAAGTGTGAAAGTGCTTTCACTTTCACACTTTCACTGTGAATTACCAGTAATCTGCGCGCGGCGAACAGAAAGCGGACGGCGACCCCCCAACAAAATTTTTCACCAACGAAAGCAAAGTTCGGGTCGTTTTCTTCAAACTTCATCATTCCAATTCGCATATCGACCACTATTGAGCATGAGGTATTTAAAATTCCTTTTTTTTTAAGTTCAAAATGCATGTATTTGTTTAATTTTGAAACCCTATATATGCAATTTTTTTAAAATTTGTTGAATTCAAATTGCACTTGTTTGAACGTTTTTAAAGCATTTTTAATAGTATTTTGCTTCCCCGTTTTGCATAATCCAAAGGTTTGAGTAAGGAAAAATGAGTTTCCTCCGAAAATTAGTGCAAAAAAACATTATAATAGCTCTCAACATAGTCTAAAAAATGAAAATAAATACATTCCTAAAGACTAGAAATGTAGGGTTAAGCTCACAAAATAGTTTTAAAACTACAAATTTAGGGTCAAACTTGTAGATGAAAATGCAAATTTCATACATGTAGGATTGAACCATGAAAGTCATAGCTTGATTTGTTAAGGTATTATAATATTAAATCTTATAAAAAATCCAGAATCATATCATTGATAGCATTGTCTTCATGTAGTGTGTACAAATTGAAATATAATTGACTAAAACTATAAGTTACTCTTATTGAACAATTTCCTCATGTAGTGTGTATAAATGGAACCATTGATTGAAAATATAAATCAAACCATCAAGAACAAAGACTTGATTGTGTCTTCATGCCCTCAATTAATATCATTTACAAAGTTTGGTCTTGGAAACCATAAAATTAACAATTACATTCTCTACCCTATTATTTGATGTATTATAATGCAATTTTCTATACTACCAAGCAAATTCAATGGTCACAAGTTTGTAGAGACACTCTAGAAAAAGGTCTATCATGTGTTTAAAATACTATTCATATTGTAACACTAGAGATTCTAAGTAATATGAGAATCCCTGCACAATTTTATATAATGTATTTTCATCATCACTAACTATAGTAGACTAGTTTCTATCACTATTCAATTCATCTTCTTTCATTAGTCCATCATGACTTGATTATTCATCCTCCTTTATATTTAGAGAATAAGAACAATATATAGAACCACTACAAAATCTTCACACATATCACTAAAAGTTGATGTTTGGTATAAATGTATCCACATGCAAACAAGAGCCACCTTTGGACATTACTATTATCAAAAGGACAAACCTTATTAGAGCAAGTGCAAAAAGATGTGGGGCCAAAAAGTGGCCACCCCACCTTTTGGCCCCATCATATTAAGTATCAAGCATTAATGTTGAGGTACGCTATTCGAGGAAACTTGAATGATGAGTAAGTGAAGAGAGAGTGGGACTTTATTGTTCACAAAGTGGGAAGAAATAAAAGCAAAGGAAGTGGAAATGGGAAACATGTAGAGAATATGGCAAAAATGGTGGAAATCAAGGAAGGATTAAAAGGAAAAGAAAGAGGGAAAAGGGGAGGATAGAGGCAAAAGGAGGAAGAAGGTAGTGCAAATTATACATTTTTGAAGCTTGTGAAATTCGAGTATGTAAACCTAATAGTTTTTACTTGGTGGTAATGAGGTATGATTTTTTATGAAGGTTCTTTTTAGTATTTTTATATGTAATGTAAGAGAAAAAGCTATTCTTGTATGAAATTCTAGAAATCATGTTAAAAAGCATTAGCTTGTAATTTCTACTATGTGAATGGAAATCTATTGCTCTACCTAGGACATTTAGAAGCTTGTGTTGCATTCATGAAGCCAAACATAGTAGATATTTTTTTTACTTTATGTGTGTTATTGGAGATAGGGTTTTAGTATATAGAACCATACAATAAAATGGGGTAATTCCTTGTTTGAACTAAAAACCCTACTATTTTTTAGTGAAGGGATAGCTAGCTATAACATTTTGACTTTCACTTGTGAGTCTAAACACCCATATGGGTTATTGTTGCTTTGTCTTATGGATTATGGTAGTAAATTCTTAAGATGTATGTAAATCTAGAAGACCAATGTTGAATATTTATTTGTTGATAGGCTAAATAGAGTTAGAATTAGTATGGGTTCATTACATGTATGCCATTCAACATTCATGCACATCATATATATGTGAGAGAGATAGTGATAAAGAGAGATAGAGATAAAGGGTAATATAGATAGATAGAATAAGCACAAACCATTTGCTATGAATATGCACAAAATATTTATATATTGATCTTGATAAGGTCATGAAGACATACATAATACATCATGAAAATATCATATACAGTGACATGAGGCCAACATTGTCTCTTAGACTACAAAATATCACCAATATATATTCATGAAAATAGTTATGGATGTGTCATAAAGATATAAAAGTGTTTATGTATGTGTAGCAAATGCTATTAATGAGACATTATGCCTCTCTTTGCTTGACTAGAAACTGAACTTCGATCCCTTGAATTAGTTATTATCTTGCATTGTGTTGATTGTGTGTGCCCCTAACAATTATGCAACTCAACCTACACACACAAACATATTATAAAATTAGAGATTATACCAAAATTTATAAATAAAAAAAATATTGTTTTGAAATGATATTAAAATAATAAACACACTTACAACAAACTAATACTCAACATCATCAACAAAGGGTTGTCCTCAAAAGAGGATGCTTACAAAACAAAACCAAAATGTGTGTGTATCCATATATACATATATATACATGTATGCATACACATATACATATACATACATGTATATACGTATACATAAATATACATACACATATACATACATACATACATACATATGTGTGTGTATTTATGTATACGTATATATGTATACATATATATATATATATACATATAGAAAATAAATGTATGTATATACATATATACATGCATATATACATATGTATGTATACATGAATGTGTCTACATATCTACATATACATATATACATATATACATATTTAGATATGTGCATGTGTATGTATACATATGTAGATATATTCACATATACATGAATATGTATGTATAATTATGAAGTAATTTTTAATAGAAAAGCTCCATGTTTGGGAATGAAAATATCAGAAATACTTAATAGCTACAAACTAAAGTTTGCAAATTAGCATGGTTTCTTTTACGGCCTTATAGGAGATTCTTGAATCATTTTATAATATAAAATAAAATATATAACCTACTTTGGCTCTAATAATTGTAAACCCTTTAAATTCTAAATTGTTTGCATCTTGTCTTGATTTTCCCACCATTGTTATTCCTTTTGAAAATTTTACAGATTAGGCAAATAATCCTTGCACTTATATAGAGGATCCTTATGTATGTTCTTAAAATTATTTAAGGTTAAATGACTTAATCTAAAATAAAGGCATATACGGATCTCTTGCAATTGTAACCTCTTTGCTAAAATACTTTGGAACTAATAGGATTCAATTGTGTTTTATGACATGGGTCTATATTACCACAATGATGTATGTATAGGTGTACATTTTAACTTGGTTAGCTTTCCTAGCAAGTTCTTCATTACAACAATCACTCCACCTTGTCACTCAATCAAGCCCGCTAGAACATATATTGGAATTTAACCTCTTTCATACTAAAAGAAAAAGTAATCATTAATTATATTTGATTTACCATATAATTTGATCTAAGTAATGCATTTTATAAGATCTAATTGGTGTATTTATAAAAACTATTTTGTGTTTTGGGCATAGGTGGTCCTAGAAAATATGCATAAATAATAAGATAGACTATGGATTATCTTTTAAATATTGTTCACGGTTTTTCATGTCATATTTTTATAGGAGGTCCTCGTAATTGGTATTCTTGTATGGTATTAGAGCCAAGCTAGGTGCATTTGACACCTATGTTGTGGCTCAAGGGAGTGTGTTGGAGAAATGATACACACCTAAGTCATAAAAAGACTCATCACAATGTGAGTCATTAGCTCAATAGTAGAGCATCCTAGCACCAAATGGGAGGTCCTAAGTTTGAATACTAGTTAGTCCATAGAAATTTCTATAAAAGTCGATCACTAGTACATAAGAAGAAGAATAAGTACCCTTATAATTTTTATTAATACCAACAAATTATCGTTCCTCACATACATAGGCGAATCAATGATTTCAAGCTCGTCAACATGTATATGTACCTCAATCTCATGACCCTCATATAAAACCATTTTATTAGATTTATTTAGTGTAAAATATTTAAATTTTCATTGGGAGGAACAATTGAAGGATTGACCCCAATATTAACCCCCTCAACCTAATTTTTTTTTTATCAATCAAATCCTTAATCAATTATTCCTTAATCTCATAAAATGTTGAGTATAATTACAATTAACTCTGCAATTTAATAACAAAATTCTTTCTCATTATATCTTTTGGGAATAACTTTAGATTTATCTAATGGCCTAATAGGAGGAAGTGTAATCATGCAAGCACTAAGTAAATTTTGAAGCACATTTTACAAAGGAAAAAGTTGGAGCTTTAGAGTCACATAATTATATTAGAAACATTTTATAATGTATAGTTTGTTACAATGGTCATTTTCCATTATTTTTTTACTATCCTTTTGGAAATAATTTTTCTTTTTTAAATTTACAGGGTAGGATGTAGTGTATGATAAACATTAGAAGATCACTGAGTAAATTAGTAACCTCCTATGGCACTTTAGTGCACATTCGTCTCCTTGCATGCAAATGTTAAGAATGTATATGCTTTATTAGATCTGCTTGTTTTATGGTCAAAGTCTACGTGTGACAAGCACAATCTAACGTTCTAATGTTTGCATTGTGTGTTCAATATTGAAAATATAGACCTAAATGGAGAGATATGCGTAAATTAAATGGAAGGGCAGCTAATAACATCATCGTACATACACAAAATCCAAATATGTAGCACTAAAACCTTGAATGTGTCATGGGATCTCCTTTAACATTGTGCATCTCAAATCTAGGATCCAAAAATCCAACAAAAAATGGATATGTAAATTTTTTAATAGAAATTGAATTGTGTTTGATTTTTATATGTACATGTCTTTTTTGTTTCCATTAGGTAAGGAATCAACATTACTTTTCATCTCAACAAGCCTTTAAACATTAATGTCAAGGGTAGATAGAGGCACACTAGGATTAAGGACATGAATGAAAGTGGCAAGATGAGAAATCGAAAGTGGTGTATAAATTTGTCGTGACATAATAAATGAGTGTGGAGTGACAAAGACTTGCATAGGAATATCATAGTGAGGGGAACATGGGAAGTGTAAACAAAACTAATGGGAACTAATGTGGAGACAAGAGAACTATGTGCATCATAATAAGTAAGCATGAGATGAGATCTAGGAAAAAGGAGAGGATAAATTTGGGGAGATTTGGTGGAAGGAGAAATAAACTGCATAAGATAGATAGGAGTAAAACAATAAGGAGGAATACATGAAGAAGAAGCTTGGGATGGAGAGAAAATGGCACATCACTCAAAGGGATTGTTGAGCTTATCCTTTTACCTATTTAACTTTAAGTACTTTCTTTCCACATGGCTTATTAATCAACATAGTATATGAAGGAGATCAATGTGCTTATCCTTTTACCTATTTCATCTCTTTGTGTTTCGTGTTGTTTTTAATGTTTTTAATTAGAGTGTAGATGATGTTAATATACATTTAATGATGCATTTTTTAGGTTCTATAATTTTTTGGATGTTCTCAAGGCTATATAATTGAAGTTCATTTATGTTAACAACTATTAGATTAAATATTTTATCCCCAATTATTTTCAAATGATTTTATACTTTAATCTTTGTATTCTTATTCTTTCTTTCATCGTTTCATTTAAAATTTGAACCATTTAAGGATGTTATGTTATAGATTAAAGTTGTCTTCCAATTCTTTTTAAATCAAGTTAATAGTATGAAAATATTATTGATGAGTAGATGAATTAAATTACAAGTTCTATTTTAGATTTGTATTCTTTTTATCTAGATATATTATTTACCAAAGTCTTATTATTTTTTTAGGTGTACTGTATATATATAACATGGAAATGTAGATCATGTTTCACCTGTGCTAGAATCTTTG
>VDFB02138702.1:0-17450 GCA_007258455.2 Sequoia sempervirens
CAATGCTCTGATACTGAAACCCTTGGCTTCCATGCTCTAGTCAAGACTTGATCAATTTTCCATTCACAAATAACATAATGGCTCGATTTTCAATGAAAATGCCTTATACTCTTGAAAAGTGTGAATTCCTTAAAAATAGGGATCATTAAAATAATTCGACTTCTCTTGTTTAATTTTTTCAATAGTCTCTGAGCAAATTTTAATTATAAAATATAATTAAAATGGCCCCTTCCATGATGGGCGACCCCTTCAGCCATAATCACTTAAGTTATAATATTTAAAATATTATAACTTTATAATATAAGCTCCAATAATTAATATTTAATTAAATCAATTAAATATTAATATCTCTCTCAATATTTACCCGATGCACGAACCGTCTGAAGCTGACAAATCAGGAAGTGATTCTACACGTGATCAATCCATACTGCTAAAAATAGCAGGGGTCCCTCGCTGAGTGCCAAATACTGCTAAAAATAGCAACTCAGGCTAAAAGTGTCCGAATGAGCCCGAACGAAAGCCAACTGATCAAATACTGACAACTGAAGCTGAGCTAAGCTCCATCAAGACCCTCTATCCATCCTATCAGCCTACGAGGATCGCATAATAGGCTAATCATATGCTCTGAGAGATGTCAACTAGAAGGGGACATGACACATATAGGGGTCTAAGCTTTTAGTTTCCAACACTTAGTCAAATCACAAGCCACTCCAGCTAAGGCACATTTCACCACCTTTACTTCCAATTTGGGTGCCTTAGACAAATTTTTGATGCCACCAACTTCTCTTGAACCTAGACGCACATGAAGGTAGTTGTCTCAAGTTTTCAATACTTAGTTAAATTTTCTCATGCCATCTCCAAGTGAAGGCGCATTTCACCCTTCATACTTTCACTTTCCTCTTGCCTTAGAAAAATTTCTATTTGATTCTTCTTGGATGGCGCATTTACCTCGGTGAGCTTCCATTTTGTGACACTTAGAAGAATTTTCAATCAGCTCCTTGAGGTGGGCGCATTTAGGGGTAGCTACTCCAAGTTTCAACACTTAGAATATTCTCTTTGTTCACAACGCCTTGGAATCTTTCACTTTGCATGCATGCACCACGCCTTCGAATCTTCACTTGTCTTCATCCTTATTTGGGCGCATTTCACATAGGGAGGTGGACTAATCTTTATTCCAACGCCTTTTGTCTTTTCCTTGACTTAGAAACCTTTTACATGTCTTCATGAAGAGTGGGCACATTTTATATGTTGAGGTGGATGAAACTTTTCAACACCATGGGTTATTCTACCTTGTATGCACATGTTTTGTCTTGACATGCCTTCATTTGGGCGCATTTCATGCATGTAGGAGGATGAAACTTTTTAATGCCATTGACTCTTTGACTTTTCTTCTAGTTTGAGCACATTTTGCTTGTTCAAGAGGATGGGCACATTTCACACATGGCGAAGGATTAACCTCTCAACATCTTTGACCTCCTTTGACTAGCTTAAGTATGGGCGCATTTAGCATGGTGAAGTGGATAAGAGTCTTCAACGCCTTAACTCCTTTGACTCCTTGTTAATCATGGGCGCATTTCCTGCCTTGAGGAGGATGAAACCTTTACTTAGAATTTCTAACCCCCTGACTTGTTGAATAGGGCGCATTTAGGGGTGGCAGGAGGATGAAACTTATGCCTTAGAAATTTTCTTCATGCTTGGCAGCTGAGGTTCTCCATGTCCTACTATTTATAGTAAGTCCTTCAATTTTCACACTTCTGAAGCTCGGATCGATTTGAAATTTTAAGCACAGGGCCTTCATGACCTTGTTAGCCTGTTCATACTGCCATCCTGAGCTGACCTGCTAAAAATAGCACATTTCTGAAGGTGGTTTACTATTTATAGTAACTGCTCGTTTTGAAGACCTCCACAACTCCGTTTGACTTGAAATTCGAATGACGTGCTCCTCATCGGGTGACTTGCCTGTTCACACTGGCGCCTGACACTGATTTACTATTTTTAGCCAGTTTCTGGAACGCCTTACTATAAATAGTAAGTGCTCTGATTGCCTTCAAATTTTACCGGTGAATGGCAGGGAAAGATGTTGAGCGATGGGATACTGTTTTTCCAAAATTGACATTTTACCTTATTTTGGAGTCCATTTTGGAAACCCTGATCTGACTTGCATGTCGATCAAATGACCTCGTTTGACCCTGGATTTATGTTACGCCATACATTTTGTATGGATTACGTCTTATTTGGGCAACTGCCGGAATGCACTTGCTAAAAATAGTAAGTCTCTAAAAACTGATCATCTTGCCTTGCATGTCACACCACTGCGAAGCCCTCGAAAAACCCACAAGGAATCACCCGACATGCAAAGAAAACCCTGACATGCAAACCCTAAAAATAGCCTCTGAAGGCTGAACTCTAAAAGTCATTATCTCACTTTTGCATGTTATATCATCGCGACGATCTCCAAAAACCCAGAAAGAATCTCCAGACATGCATTGAAGAAATCTGCATATAAACCCTAAAATTTGCTTTAGAAGCTGAACTTGCTAAAAATAGACAGTTGTCCGTTTTGGCTCAAAATTTGCAGACGAGCAGCCTGACATGTCCCGGATGCAGTGTAATGATCAAAACCTCAAAAGTGCTAAGAGCACGCCCCGAATTGCAATTTACTAAAAATAGTAAGTTGTCAGAATTCACTGAAATTTTGTTGGGGCCCTGAGCATGCTGACTGCAACACCAAGGTTATACTTCAACTTATTCACTCCATTTGACCTCAAACTGACCAAAAAGTGCAAACCCTAAAAATATGGACTTGGCAGAAATTTTACGTTTAAGCTCACAGACGGGCACATCCCCGGAAAGGAAAACAGCAGAAAAGGGACAGAAAGAGAGAGAGAGACAATAGGAAAACTTACTAAAATCAAGCCAAAAGTTCAAAACGAAGCAAAAGTTAGGGGGTCCCCATTTGCAATGGGGCGATGTGTGAAAAAGGTCACAACAGGGCGCATCCTTTCTAGGGCTCAGACCTTTGACAAAGAGGTATTGATGGAAGAAATCTAGCGACTAAAGAAAAAAGCGAGCTACAGAAAGTGACCACTTTTGAGGCATTTTTCTGCTGGTTGAGGTTAACTATTGGAATCTAGGAAGGGCGTAAGAGTAGTATCTGCAAGGGCACACCATTATCTTGGAGAATCCTCTGTCCATGAAGTGGTTGTAGTTGCTGCGAATGAATATAGTGCATTTGGAGGTCATCCTCAGCTCTTCTAGGCTGGGACGCTTTATGTTTCCAGGTCTAAGTAATTTTATTGTTCTTAATCTGTGGTTCAAGCATCTAAAATTGCATTTGCTGCAATAATGTGAAATACAGAATGGATTTATTTGAAGTTAGGCTGCCATAAGTGATTCCCATGACAATGAAACTCAGAAACGTGTTTAATTTTCTGCTGTAACGATCTGAATAACATTTCTGGGTAGTGTTTAATTTCCACAAGAATATTAGTGAAGGGTCTGCTCCTAGAATGCATGCTTGTTACTGTCAATAACTGTTTGCAACTCCTGAGTTTAGTGTATGGCTCACATGTGGGTTGCTGTCATAAATATCAACCTAACAAAATTCTGAGATGTATTTCAAGCAATCCTATCTGGCTAGTTATCTCTGCTGAAAGCTTGAGTCAAAATACACTAGTCTTTGGTGCTGAAATTGTGTTGTTAGTTTTGTAGTAATCCTGGTCTCTTTGGTGAAATGATGTAATACCAACTATTTTGAAATGCAAAGGAGTTCTATTGCTGCTAACAAAGTCACACTTCATTAATGCAATTCATTAAATGTTCACAACTGCATACATTGAAATACATCATGTTGATAATCACAAACTATCAAGTTCAAGGCAATTGCAAAATTTATCATACTACAAGTTAGGGGCTTTACAGTGGTATCAAAGCCAAGAATCTTGCCATCATGTTGGGTAATTGGTCTTTGTTACAGCCAATCAACTTCAGATCAGAAATTTCTGTTGAGAATCATGGGATCCACGGATGATATAATATTTGCTTATGAAAAGTACCTTGCCCTTCCGCAGGAGATTAGAAATGACCTTCCTTTTTTCAGCCATTCAAAGGAAGCTTGGATGGAGTCGTTGATTCAACAACAGATTTCTATGAAGAAAAGATTGGAATCCATTTCAAAGGGGTCCACATTTCACAAAAAGAAGGATAAACAAGGTGTATCTACAAGTGAAACATCTAAAAGTCTCTATGATGAATTTTCCGCAGTTAGTGGTCAATCTACAATTGATCCTAAGGAGAGCAAAAATCATATTTGCATAGAGAAAGACGTTGAGCACATGACACTTCATGATGACTTCAAGATTGAAGAAGAGCACATGATGGTTGAAGACAAACCAGTTACATTAGTGCAGCTACATGAAGACATTAAGGTGGACAGGAAAGTTGATCATTTACTTAGTGGAGTAGCCACTAGGGTTATACCTACACATGTAGAGGGAGACGTAAGTGATTCCATTTGGGTTGAACATACACTATCCACCATGGAGAAACATTTTTCAAGGTTACATGAGGTTTTATGCCTTAGAGAGTGGATTGTAGAGACCAAGACATGGCCTAACTAGAAAATCCTACAATTTGATAATGTTTGGTATGTTATGGATACAACACCATGGAGTTGGATGGGAGAAAAATTCATTTCAGCTAAGGATGTGAAAGTAGGGATCAATTTTGTGACAGCTACGGTAGCTAGAAGAACGTATAACTTTCAGCTGGGCACACCTCTTAGACCAACACTCATGGAGGGGCAACCTATCCATGAAGAAGATACAAGGAAAGACAAGGAAGACACATCAAAAAGACATAATCACAGTTTTGATCTTCTTAAAAGGACACAATGGTTGTGTGTTGGGTGGTCTATAAGAGCTAATAAGGCCAAGATGCTTGCTGCCCAAGCAAGACAACACTTACAAGAAGCCAAGGAAGGATGCAATTTGATAGATAATGCAAGAAGAAAAAGAGAATCACACATTAGATCCTTATTTCTTTCAAAAGAAGAATGTGTGGATGTTGAGTATACAAGGGAAGAACTTCTTGAGGTAAGCCCACAAGAAGAGCATGTTGAGTTGTGTGAAAAAGAGAGGAGGAATGATTTAGGAAATTCAGTTTGGGCAACTACCTTGCATCATAAGGTCTATGACTTTTCTCTTTTAAAGAGCTTTTTGAAGGCTCAAAACAATGATGATATTGGTCACACACTTGTTGGATCAGCCTCAAGTGTTATATCCATTTGTGTGGAATGGAACATTATTGATTTCAATTTCGTTAGTCATGCATCATTGTAATGTCCCCTTCTCATCAGTGATCAGCTTTGCAGTTCTTCAGTCTATTCCGGAACCCGTAGACTGGGATGAGGTGAAAATTAGGGTTTCTTGGGCTTGGTTTTCTGTGGCATTCTTATTATTTACTATTTATAGTAAATGCTAGTTGTGGCAGGATGCAGTTGGTTGTCTTCAGTCATCACTTCAGTTGAGCATGTTATTTGTTGATTTCAATATTTTCCTCTCAAGCCTTAATTGATGAAATTTATTGATTAAAGGTATAAGTGTTATATTTTTCAGTTGACCACCCCTTGGCCTAAGGATATAACTTGTAAGTTGTTTTAAAAAGGGGTCATGAAGGGTACGCCTTGTCATAAGGAGATATTAATATTTTTATATTTTGAATTTATGCTTGGAGGAAAGTGGACGCCACTTTATGAGGAATTATATTTTATGAAATTTCAAAAGTAAGGAGAATTCAAAAAGGTGTCTCTTGGCGTACTATTTGGGAAGTTGAGGAGTTTCTCAATTTTTATAAAATGAAGACATTGCTCCAGCATTTGGTATCCATCAATTACCTTACTGTTATGCTGTCAAAATGACTATGGACATTTTGCTATTGCTTCGAGGATGCTACCTCCTAGCCCCTTCCCAATTTCGTGTTTGAAATACAACACCTAGTTGGAACATTGCTGCTTCTCACATCAGACTAGCAGATTGAGCAACAAAGGTTGAGAATTTTGGTGAATTCTACAGTTTTGAAGTTCCTGGTTTTGTTACAGCTGAAGCTGTTTTCTGTTCATATCTTGTGGAGGGATTTTTGTTTCGTTCTGGGTATTTGATTAATCAAATTGTTGGTTTGAGGCGCCAACTTCCACCAAAAATCAGAATTTTATTTGAAGTTGCTGATTTTATCTTGCAAAATCGATTTTCTTCAAGGGCCGTACCATTTAGAGCTGCATTGGGATTCGTGCCAAATAAAGTAGAGGCTTTGATTGCTGTTTCTGGATTCTAACTTGGGCGCCAGACTTGTAAGGTGCATTTGCAACTCGTTTCACGTCATTCGGAGAAGAATTGAGTGAGTTATGATAATTTCATTGATTCTCACAGTTGCAGATTGAAATTTCCAGTTTACTGTTTTTACATCAGATTGTTGAAGTTCTGATTTCTGATTTATTAGCAGCTGTTAGAGGGTTAAAATATCATTGAAAATCATCTCTTAATCTTGTGTATGAAGAATTCTATATTTCCTATGTAATTTGCAGCTTATTCCACATTGTACAAACTGTAAACAGTAGTACTGTTCCAGTTTAATTTGCTGCAATTTCTTTCTGTTTCTTCTCACATAAGTCCCCTGGATGGTTTACCGCCAGTGAGGTTAATTTGATTGTAATTTCTCATACCCACTCATAGTGGTGAATCCCCACAGCATTGTGGATGCCCGCCGCAGCGGATGAATTGCTTTATTTGTAATCTTTTCCCCCCACTGTTTGGTGGTAGCGTGGAATTGTTTTCTCATGGCTGGTTATCCGCCTAATAGTTCATAATTTCAATTTCTTAGACTCCGTCATATGTTAGCACCTCGCCCTCAGTGGGATCTTGAGTGCACATTCTTGACGTTGAGTAGTACTTCTATTCAAGTTCAGTTTCTTCAGTTCAAGTTCAGTATCTTCCATTCAAGTTCAGATTTTTATTTGAGGCTAACGCTAATCCAATCATCTATTGCTGGTTATTTTGTGTTATTCCTTCGAAAAAATTGGTTAGCATATTTCAATCATCTACAATGGAAGGACAATTGTCAGGATCATATGAAGCATTTTGTCTTAGAGAGCTGACTAGGGAGACTAAGAGTTTGCTTACTAAGAAGATCTTGCATTTTGATAATGTTTGGTTTGTCCTGCATACTACACTTTGGAGTTTGCTAATAAGGGAAAACATAGCAGTCATGGAGGTGATGGTATGGATTAGAAAATGGGACAGAAATCTTTTGACATCTCATGAGCATGAATCCAAGCTAGATGGTGGTGACAAGAAATGGAAAATCAAAAAAGAGATTTCTCGATGGATGGGCATATTTCTTGCTCTCAAGGCAGTCTTGTGGATATTGCTCAGATTCATGAAAGATTGAATGCACAGCTGTGGCCTGAGAATTTGTCTAAGTTTGCTTTGCCAGGAAGATGTCGAATTCATGAGACCTCCCAGCACGAAGAAATCAGTTGCTTGACATTCCTCTCAAGGATAGAGCTTGTTCTCCAAGAAAAAATTTTCTTTTGGGATGTTCCCAAGCCAGGAGTATTGGATGTAGAACCTGATGATTATAGCCGTCCAGAAGTGGTGAATGAGGCTTTCGCAAGATTCATACTTAGGATCCAAGGTCAGTTGGAACTTGGCAATGATCCCTTGAAAGGTGTTTTGCTCCCTCGTTGGTGTCGAATTCACAATGCGCCTCATCCAGAGTTCACTTGCACAACATGTGAACTAGCCATCAACTTCGCCAGAAGTCGCCTCGGATTACCAGTGCTACCATATGGATTATTCAAAGACAAAAGATGGATTGAATATGCCACACAAACATTTTTAGCACCAAATGAAGAATGTACTTCGACATCACCCAACAACAAGGAGAATGAGTCACAACAGGATGATGTGATCGAGCTTAGGGAGCAAGCAGATGTAGATTGTTCCTACATCATGTTAGAACAAGAGGATATTGGAGCAAAGATCAAAGAAGCAATGGAATATATCCAAGGAAGAGAAAATACCCAAGGCAACTGTCAGCATATAGAAGTGAACGAAGGTACTAGGTTGCAAGCTATTGAAGACCATCAAGTGCCAGGAGTGGGCTCAGCTCAAAGTATAGATGGTGTGAGAAATTTTCAATGTCCATTCTCTCGAGGAGGAGAACGTGAAGAGGGAAGTGATTCTAATACACTTCAAGAAGGGATGCTCCTTGATGAAAAGGTTCAATCATGCATGGACAAGATGGAAGAAATGACAAGCAGCTTAAGGCAAGATGATGTGTTTGACGATCAATGGGCTACCAAGATGGAGACAAAATATGAAATGCATTTTGCATAAACACTTGATCCATTATTCACAGTCATGGAGGAGTTGCTTGATGAAATTGAAACAAATGAAATACTGCTTGATAAAGAGATGGAAAATGAAAAGCAATTCGGGTTGGGGCTTGATCCATTGCTAGAGATCCAAAAGGAGCCAGCGCATGAGGTAACCCAAGTTTCCAAGTGCTCTTTCGAATTGATTTCCCGCCCCACTCCTCCCAGTTTGGATCATCTACACATTTTGAATGCAAGTGGTATGGTTCACCATCAACTTCGGCCTCCTGATAAAGCAATGGATGACAGGCAAGAATTCATGCCATCAAATGAAGACCACCAGGTTGTATCTTTCCCCACTGTTGATTACAAAGAATATCATTTTGATTATGGAGATTTTGGAAAGAAAACTTGTTTATGGATTGATCATGGTCCAGATGAGTTGCCACAGTTACTAATCTTTCCTGAAGTTTTGCTTGAGTTTGAGATTTGTATTGTGGAAGAATATTTCTCCGAGTTTAAGGATAAGTTCGCAAAGCTTCGCACTATTACTACTGCTTTGCTATTACTGAACATCCTGAGGAATCATGTTAGGAGTTGTATATATTTTTGTCCTTTGAGTCTTGTCCGTTCGAAATGTTGTCCTATTAGAGTAGGTTTTCCTTTTTGTTTTTGCTTAGCTTGGTCTGCTTTACTTTCTTTAGTTTAGTTGTTGCTTAGTTGTTGCTTTCAATAAAAGGGGATCCCATTTGTAAGGGGGGTGTTGTGTTCGCCAGGGCCCAACACAGTGTTGGTTCATTTCTTAGATAATTATTCAGGAAGTGCTTTAGAATCCAAGGTTGTTCTTTCAAGTCTTATCATTTGGTTAGGTTTTGTACTTGACTCGGAAGGGAATCATCCATTGTGTCTTGACACCAAGTCTCACGATTACTATATTTTACTCACATAGTTAATTGCTCTAAGTCATTGAGGTTTCTTGGGAAAGGTTTTGGCAAGTGAAAATCTTACGTCTTGCTTCAGCGCCACTACAATTCTCAAACCCAGTGGAGGCTTCATTGCCTGCCAACCAATTGAGGAATTGACGGAAAATCAAAAGGAAAAGAAAATGTGCCTAAAAGGAATATCTGAAAAAAAAACAAGAGAGAAAGAAAATGAAAAATGAAAGAGAATATTGTGAAATATTGGTTTTGGGAACATACGAGTAACTCCACCGGGGCTATGGACGCCCGGCCGGCAGTGGAGCAATATTCGTGAGAATTGTAGCGATAACCTCGTCGGGGCTATGGACGCCTGACTGGCAGCGAGGCAATGTCCAGGATGCTTTTGAAGAAAGATACTTATATAACTTGCTACGACGGATTCTAGGAACTTCAATGGTCTTTTTGAGCTGGAATGAACGCATACGCACACACTTGTAATCAAAAGATGAGGTGCCTTGATCCAATTTAGGATTCCTCTTCCCTTTTAAGTATGTCCCCCAGTCAATTGATAGGATTTGAAAGAATGGTCCAAGGGTTCTGAGTATGGAATGGGTTTTGTCTTTGAAATGTTCAGGAACATTTATTCGGGTTGGGGCTAATGTTGTGACGTTTTTCACACATCGCCCCATTGCAAATGGGGACCCCCTAATTTTGGCTTCACTTTTCGTTTGTTTTGTCCTTGTCTCTCTTTTCTACTGTCTACCTTTCCGGGGACGTTCCCGTCTACAAGCTTCAGCGTGAATTTGGCTAAGTCTGGAAATTAGGGTTTGGGTCTTCCTGGTCAGTTTGAGGTCGAATAAAGTCAATAAATTGAAAATTGAGCTTAACATTGTTGTCAGTGTGTTTCAAGCAGGCTCTCAGCAAGTTTTTATCAGATTTTGAGGAACTTACTATTTTTAGTAAGTATGCAATTACAGGCGATTTGTCAGCACTTTTGAGGTTCCGACAGTCACACAGCATTCAGAGCATATCAGACTACTCACATGCCAAATTTGAGCGAAAACAGATAACTTACTATTTTTAGCAGTCCGGCTTCCGGCACAAATTTCAGGGTCCAGATGCAGAGATTTTCTTTGCATGTCTGGATATTCCTTAGGTTTTTGAGACCTTAGCGATGATGTAACATGCAAGTCGAGATGACCACTTCGAGATTGACCTTAGGCTATTTTAGGGTTGCATGTCGAGTTTCTTTGCATGTCAGGTGATTCCTTATGGGTTTTCGAGAGCTTAGCGATGACAACATGCAAATGAAGATTCTCACTTCGATAGGAACTTGCTATTTTTAGCGAGGTGTGTCGTATACCAGTGATTCAAATTCCGCGAAGTGATCGTGTTGCGAAGCGAAGGCAAGCGGAGATCTTTTGATCATGCAATGCAAATTAGGGTTTCGGCTTGAACCTAAAATAGGCATCAAAGTCAAAATCTTGGCCGATGTAAACCATCGCGTCGGCATTCTTCAAGCTATCTGTAGGTGAAATTTCAAGTCAAGCGAAGCGCTTACTATTTATAGTAAAGTCAAATTGAAACATGCTAAAATAGTAATCATTTTGCATCGTCGATTATCACCGTGAGCGTGGTGAGGATAAGCCTCATTCGAATTTCAACTCGCTCGGAGCTTGGGAGCTATCAGAAACAAGAGCTTACTATTTATAGTAAGCCACCTTCAAAAACAGGCTATAAATAGCAAGGTAACTAAAAGTGGCAGTGCCGACAGATTGATAAAATTGTGAGGATGTTACGTTCAAAATTTCAGGTTGATCTGAGCTTCAGAGGCACAAATTTAGAGAACTTACTATAAATAGCAGGGCACGTAAGCTGGCGACGATGATAAAAAAATTCGTCTAAGTCTGGAGTCTCGTCCAGCAGGCATAGGGAAATGCGCCCAGTTGATGAAGAGGCATAAAAAAATTCCAAGATACAAGTTCATCCACCACCCAGGGCAAAATGCGCCCAAGGCAGGAAAGTCAAAGAGAGTCAACAAGGTTTATCCTGTTGGCATAGCAAAATGCGCCCAAGAAGGAAGAAGGGAAGTTGAAAATTTTTTCTAAGTCTGAATATCCTCCATCACCCTCAGAATGCGCCCATCCTCCTCAAGGGGTGAAATGCGCCCAAAAGGAAAACAAGTCAAAGGTGGTCAAACATATTTCATCCTCCTCCATAGGCTAAATGCGCCCACCTTGAAGCATGAGAGTTAAAAAAATTTCTAAGGAAAAAAATTCGTCCTCCTCCACTGGCAAAATGCGCCCAAATGGGGCCACATGAGGACAAAATGAAGAAAGCTGAAAAGTCACATGAAGGCGTTGGGAGTTTCATCCTTCATGCATGCCTAAATGCGCCTAAAAGAGGCCATGTGAAGACAAAAAAAGAAAGAATCTCAAGCTAGTCAACAAGTCAAAAGGAGTTTTATCCTCCTCCTATGCTCAAATGCGCCCAAATGAGGGCATGTAAAGACAAAAGAGGGGAGCTCAAAGGTCATGTGTTGGGCGTTGAAGATTTAAAATCCCTCTCAACCTCTCAAATGCGCCAAGAAGAAGAGAAGGTCAAAGATGGCGTTGAATATTCCATCCTCTTGCCTGTGTGATGTGCGCCATGTGAAGAGATAGTAAAAGTTGATAAGTGATTAATGCTAGGCGTGATTTTTTCCTCTTCAAGCCTCAAATGCGCCTAAGGTGGTAGGAGTTAGAGAATTTCTCTAAGGCATGTGAGGTGTGAAGATAAAATGCTAAGTGTATTATGCGCCTAGAGTGTGGAGTGAAGTGTGAAGTTAAAACAAACTTGCTAGGTGTTGAAAATGCAATGTGTTGAAAGTATTTCCCAAGGCGTGATTCCTTTTCCTCAAGTGTGCTATGCGCCTTGAGTATGAAAAATAAAATGTTTTTCTAAGGCGTTGGGACTTCAAATAAATTACCTTGCAAGTGTGGAGTGGGAAATAAAATGTGCCAGGCGTGAATAAAATTTTTTTCTCGACGGAGTTGATGATTTTCCCATTGGCAAACTAGTAAAATTTTCCAGGGCAAAATTTTCAAAGTTTTTCAAGATGATTTAAAAAAAATTTCTAAGGCATGGAGTATTCCCTTCCTCTAGAAAATATGCCTAAGTCTGGTGAGATGGTGAACTTTCCCGAGGTCAGAGTGAATTTTGCCAGTGATGAAGTCAAAAGATGTTGGCAGTGCAGGAATAAAATTCTCCAAGTCAGAGCAACAAGAAATTCTCAGAGGGGATCGAAGAATGAGAATAAAATTCACAGGAGAATATTTTCTAAGGTTCAAAATTTAAAAAAAATAAAAAAATCAAATGAACCCGTTCGTTGGGTACCCATGAATTCGACGCGTTCTGGAGAAAATTTTCTTCTGGGTATCGAAGATTGTTGATGAGGAGTTGATTTTAAAGCCTTCCATGCTTTGCTACGGCCTTCAGGATGGATGTTTGTGATTGGCTCCAGGTTGATGAATTTCCTAAGGGAAATTTGAAAATTTTCTAAGGCAAGTGTGAAGAAAATGTATTTTCAAGGTGAAATCCTCCAGACGATGAATTTGAAAGAAACTGCCTAGGTGAATTTGCTTCAATCCTTCGTGAGGATAGTTTTCTTGAGCCAGAGCTCCAGCAGGTGAAATGAGTTTCTTGAAGATGCAGTTGAAGATGATGCGTCCTCGAGGATGATGAAATTTGTCTAAGGCATGAACTTGAACACAAAGTTGGCGATGAGCGCTTGAAAGTTGGAGTGTGAAGATCAGGTAAGTAAGATGACTTTATATTATGAAGTGTTCTAATGCTTTTCTCCTTGCTTGTTTTGCAGGAGGAATGTTGAGGTCGGAGCACGATGATTTAGGTGATCCACGATGATATCACAACCTTCGGAGGAAGAAAAAGTTACAAGTTTCAATCTTGAAGGAAGAAAAAGTTGCAAGAAATTGGCTAAGTGTTAGCTCAAATGACCCTCAAGTGGAAGAAGTCAAAGAACAACGCCAAGAAAGAAGATCAGGAATAGTGTGAACGCATCTACAAATGGAATCTTCTAGAAGGATGATGGTGGACATTATGGTGCATTTATTACCCCACTCTCCTCTGTGGTGGTTTTTAGGGCAATATTATTTAGGGCTGAGGTGGCACGATTCTGGCCACTCTATTGATTGTAACCCTAGCCGTCTTTTGGGACTTGGCTAGCTATATAAAAGGGGAGTCCCCCTCATTTGTAATTCATTAGAATTAGAAAGTAGACAGTAGAGAGGATCAAGGTAGAATTAGAGTAGAGGGACAACTTAGAAGTAGCTTAGTATTGTAGAGCATTTTGCATAATTTGGAGAAGAGAGAAAGTTTTCCCTTTGAAAACTTTTGAAGAGATTGTTGTGTAACACATTTTATGATAATAGATCTTTTCATTGATGATGGAATTCGTCTTGTCATGAAATGCTAGCAAGGTTTCTTCTTCCTTTCGTATCCAAGTAGCTTAGTTCATGCAAGTAGCTTACTTCGGTGTGTGGTGTTTTATTGAGATAGCTTCGTTTTATTCCATACCACTAGCGGCTTGTTGATGATAAGTCGCCTTGCGTGGTCAACTGGACATTATCTTGTGTTTAACTCGGTTGATTTATATATGCTTATATGCGTCGTTGTGATGGTGTATGCATGTTGAGTCATAATTTGGGGTATCTTTTGCTATTTCCCTTGAAGATTGCGCACCAATTTTTCGTAGGGTTGTCGTGTGAGGCTAAGGTGAAATCGGTTGAAGTCTATTGAGTGAAGCTCCACATATCCTGCATTTAGAATAGAACATAAACTTCTGGGCCCTACACCCTTTTTCGAATTGATGCCTACGGATTTAGAATAGAAACCCGCTTCATAAATAAATCTTTTCGAGGCATTTGAATTCTCCTTTAGAGACAATTACGTAAGTCCCCTTGGAAATACCGACCAAATCACATCAAGCCAAGTGAGCCCTCTATTCACATAGGAACATGCTTAGGGTTGAGCATATGAACTACGGCAATCTTAGCGTCGCGGAATACTTTGATCAAAGAGAGAATAGGAAGCCATTGGCAGCTTTATTATAGCGTTGAATGCTGATCCGCGAAAAACACATCAACAAGACTTACAGAGTGATATTCAAGCACTTACTATTTATAGTAAGTCAGGCAGTCAGGGGTTACTATTTCTAGCAGGGCACCTAGTTCAGTTGGTCATCTCAATTTTGACCCAATTTGACAGTTTGATGAGCAAACGGTGAATAAGGGAGCATTTAATAATAATTAAATAATTATTATTATGACTTTATATTATAAAGTCACTTTAAGTGAAATATTAAAATATTAATTAATGGCGAATTATAAAGTATTTAATACTTTATAATAGTGGAGTAATATTAATATTAAATGAGTATTTATTACTCATTTAAAAAGGACACCATTTATTAATGAAATTGCCTAAGTTTCAAAAGAGGCGAATTTTATATTATTAAATGCATTTAAATTGCTTTTTTGAAGGGGGTCGAATTTTTGAGAGAGGTATTTATTTCTCAAAGACATAATAGAACTCATTATGATATGATTATTCAAATTTTGTCTTTTCTCTCTGAGAACATTTGGAGTTGGAGAAACAAGGGTTTCTGCAATCAGGTTTTGGAGAACGTCAACTCTTCAGAATCAGACATATTGAGGCTGTGAAAGATCAATTGAAGCTTGCTAACAGGGTAGCTTTGTTCAGAAGTTACATTCGTGCTTACAAGGGAAATAAGTAAGGGTTTGAAGAAGAATTTATTTATTCAAGGGAGTTCAATTTCTATCCTCATTAGCCAGATCTCATGCCTTTCTTCTTTCAGCCATACGGCATCCTTGTTGCTGCCATGGCCGTACTACATCAGCTCCCAGGCGTGTGAATGCAAGAGAAAAAACGCCTTGCTTTTTCAGCTTCCATCCACTCAAACTTTGTCGCTTCTACCTACAGAGGTGTTAGGCGTCAATTTTGCTGAGGAGATTGAAGTATTTGATGCTATTCTGATTTTCTCTCAATTATGCGCTTTGCTGCAAATAAAAACCAGGTTTTTTTTTTATTCATAAATCAGCTGCTTTTTACCATGCATGTTTTCCTTTTTACTTGTAGATCATAGAGCCATTATTGTAATCAATCCGCAAGATAAATAAAGTCATTTGGCATCAGTTTAAGAGTTGATTTACTTCATAATTGCAATCTTGAATTTATTATATATTTTTTCAAGCATTTCTTTCAAAAATCACAAAAACCCTTATTGCACAAAAAACCACAAATTATCAAAACACAAACAAAACTTGCATTCTCAGTCAGAAGTTGGGTTGAGAGACACCTGGTCTCTTACACTATGGAACTTCAGCACCATGTTTGCACTTTAGTAACATGGAAGTTCTGCAATACTAAACTTGGACAACGTGTACTTCAACAACAGATGAATTTTGGCAACATGTGTACTTCAGCAACAAATGAATTTCAGCAACATGTTTCCACTTTAGTAACATGGAAGTTCTACAGTACTAAACTTCGACAACATGTTGGAACTTCAATAGAATGTTGAAACTTTAGTGGTAGATTAACTTCAATAGTATACTGAAGTTCTGAAGTATTCGACTTTGACAACACATTGAACATTTACAACATGTTGGAACTCCAACAAGGAGTTGAAATTCAACAGTACGTTGGAACTTCAACGATAGGTTGAACTTCAGAACCATGTTGGTACTTCAATGATGTTCTACATCAAGCAAACGGTTTTAAAGGGACTTATGAATGTAGATTAGATAAGATATATGGATAACAAGAGGTCTACTAGTGGGTATTTGTTTACCCTATATGATTGTGCATTTAGTTGGATGAGTGAGTGACACATTGTGGTTGTTCTTCCAACTACAAAGGCAAAGTATATGGAAGCTACTCATGCTTGTAAGGAAGTAGTCTAACTTTAGGGATTGTGTTCAAACATCAGGTTGATGCAAGGTATAGTTGTTTTTCAACATGACAAATAAAGTTTCATCATTTTGACTAGAAACCTTATCTTTCATGCATGGATGAAACACAATGTTACTTTGATCCAAACATGGTGGAGGATGATAGGGTTATGGTCTAAATGGTGAGCAGGTGGGTAATTGTTGCAAATTCTTTGTTACGGTTATGGACATTACACCATGAGCACAAAGGAGAGCAGATGATGCATATGGTTATGGACATTACACCATATAGTGGTTAAGTTCACTTTTTTTCTCTGTCCTTTTACTTTTGCAATGTCTATGAGTGGAAAAAGATTAAGACTAGGTGTTGTGGTTGTGGACATTACACCATATAGTGGTTAAGTTCACTTTTGTACTCTGTCCTTTTTCTTTTGCAATGTACATGAGTGAAAGAATATTAGGATTAGACGTTGTACACCTTGCATATCCAAGTAGAACATTTATTTATATCATCATATTGCAAGTAATATTCCCATATAGAAAAGGGTATCCTATTTGAAGGAATATCAAGATTCCTTATGTATGATATATTGTGCCACTTGGATATAGGATATTCTAATATGATGCATCTATGATATCAAGAATATATGATGCATATAAGCATGTAGGAGGGTGCTACAAAGTGGACTTTGAATATTTAGAAGACCTTTAACCTACTTATGATGGCATAAGAATGATGCATCAAAGCATCTTGAACGGAGGTGAGAATAGTCCAAAATGAAGTGCCCAAGTTTGGAGGATGAAATCTATGACATAGTGAATTACATTATAATTTATATCCGTAGTGTTATGTGTTATCACGGATTTGTGAAATGTTATGCGATTAAGGTTAGATCATATTGAAGAAGATGGGAAGAGGATTTGTGTTCAAAGATGGTGTGAACAAAGTTGAAGAGGAAGCAAGAGGGACTGATGAGGATCAAGCTAAAGAGCTAACGTTCAATGTTGGGGAAGAAACTGTCATTATAGCTATCACAAGGATTGGAGGAGGGACTAAGATGAAAGTTCCAAGTTTTTCAAGTAATTTGAACCCCACGGAGTTCATTTGGCTCAAGGAAATGGAAGAATATTTCAAGTTTGAGAAGTGGGACAGAATGGCCACAAGGAAAAGGCTGTCATTAATTTGAA
>VDFB02138707.1:0-22657 GCA_007258455.2 Sequoia sempervirens
ATTTGTTCAAAATAAATTGATTGAAAGTATGTCAGGAAACTGTCCACCATCCTCTTGTAGGGAAGCAACTTCTCATCCTTTGTTTCATAGTCATGATTCACTTGGTTGATTACTAGCTGGGAATCCCCGAATACAAGCAACGTCTGAATTTTCTATTTGATTGCCAACTTGAGACCTGTGACTAGTGCTTCATATTCGGCAATGTTATTTGTACAAGGGAAAGCAATCCTGAATGACTTGGGAATTGAATCCCCCTGTGGTGTGATAAACAAGATTCCAACGCCTGAGCCATGACCAGTATAAGACCCATCAAAATATAGCTTCCATGGTGTTGTCGATTCTGCATGAAAATTGGACTCATCGGGAAAATCATTTACTAATGGATGAGTGACCTGAATTGGTGCATCTGCTAGTTGATCTACTATTACTTGCCCTTTTATTGCCTTGCGCTCAACATACTGTATGTCATATTCGCTTAGGATCATGACCCATTTTTCCAACCGGCCTGTTAATGCCACCTGACTTAATAGATATTTCAGTGGATCAATCTTGGCAACAAGCTGTGTCTGGTGACTAAGCATATAGTGTCTTAGTTTTTGGGATGCAAAGACAACATCGAGGCATGCACGTTCAATGTATGTGTAGTTCAACTTATAGCCTATCAGTGTGTGGCTGATGTAATAGATTGCTCTTTCTTTTCCTTCAAGATCATTTTGGGCCAGCAATGCCCCCAATGTTGAACTAGTAGTTGAGATGTATAGAATCAACAGCTTTCCATGAATGGGCGACATGAGGATTGGTGTTGATAGTAGGTAATATTTTATTTGCTGGAAGGCCTCTTGACATTTATCTGTCCATACAAAGGGGACACCTTTGCGCAACAGATATTGGAATGGGTGGCACTTATCTGCCAATTGGGCTATGAAACAGCAAATAAATTATACTCTACCTTGCAGAGTTCTGAGTTCACTGATGCCTTTGGGCAGAGGCATGTCTATGATTGCTTTGACCTTTGCTGGATCAACCTCTATGCCTCTTTAGGAAACTATGTACCCCAATAGTTTACCTGATGTGACCCCAAAAACACACTTCTTAGGGTTTAGCCAAACTTTGTACTCTTCCAGTCTCTTGAAAATTTTGTTGAGTACCTTCAAATGATATTTCCTTGTTGCTAATTTGGCCAATAGGTCATCTACATAATCTTCCATTATATTGTGCATCATGTCATAGAAGATCGTGGTCATAGCCCTTTGATATGTGGCACCTGCGTTTTTGAGACCGAAGGGCATGATGTTCCAATAGTATGTACCCCATGGGCACATAAATGTTGTTTTATGCTGATCCTCAGGAGCAATGCGGATTTGATTATAGCCGGAGAAACCATCCATGAGGGATAGCATCTCATGTCCTGCAGTTAGGTCAACTATGATGTCAATGTTGGGCAAAGGAAATTCATCCTTTGGACATGCTTTATTTAGGTCTCAGAAATCTGTACATACCCGAATCAGTCCATTTGGCTTTGTCACCGGCACTAGGTTGGAAATCCATTCAGCATAATCTATAGACCTTATGAATCTGGCATCCAGTAATTTCTTTAACTCGGCCTTGACCAATAGAGCAACTTGAGGGTGCATTTTGTGCAACTTTTGCTTGACTGGTTTAGCATTGGGTAATAGTGGCAGATGATGCAGGACCAGTTTGAGGTCCAATCCTGGCATGTAAGCATAGGACCATGCAAAGTTTATTTTATGTTCTGCAAAGAATTTATGAAATTTTGGTTTCTCTTCGTCAGTCAATGATACCGCAAATAGGACCATCTTGGGTTCTTCTATAGTTGAAATGTTATCCTCTATTGTATCCTCAATAAGCATGGTCAATTTCTCTTGTTGCACGGGGAGACAGTCCAGTCCTCCATCTTTGGGTGCCTCAGAGAGGTTTTCACCCGCAGATTCATCATTTATTTTTACTATTTTATCGTCAAGAGGTGCCTTTTGGTTTTCACCTAGAGACATTTCATTTTTTACTTTATTTTTACTTTTGCGACTAGAGGACTGAACAGTCTCGCCGAAGTATGCTGTGTAGTCTAAATCAATGGAAAATCCTGATTTGTGGTCTCCACTAGGTATGCCTTCTCGTAATCCCATGAATTTTGCAATGGCCTCATCATTTTAGAATGTGTCTAGAACAGGTGGTCCTTGTTGGTCTCAATCGACTAGTTTAGGGTAAACTAATGAAATGCCATCGTCAAGGCTAGTGAATTGGGGTGAGGATGCGGACAGCATGCAGATGGACTCTGTGATGTTGTAGATGAGGTTATCATCATCCAACTCTACATCAGACTCTATCCAATATTCTCCTTCACTAGTGTCATATTCATTGTCATAATAAGGAGTAAAGGCTTTAGAGTCCTGGTTATCAATGTCGTCTAACACTTCAAACTGATTGGATTGATTGGACTGATGGGGTTCAGATGAAGGGTGTTGTATGACATGGGAGGAGGTAGTAAGACTTTGACCATTTGGTGCTTGTTCAATTTTGAATGTTTGCCAAAATCGTTGTTCAGAGGTTAGTTCCCTTGGTTCGACAAACAAATCATCAAGACAACAGTCACTTAGGGATCGTTCTGAGCCAAACTCCCACTTATGGGAGTCTATTTCAGTGAGGGTTTCTCTAGTAGTCTCGACACTATTAGAAGCATGTACTCGCTCATTTGAAAGTCCAGAGGTACGTCGATCGTCATTGTTGAGTGATCCAAACCCTAATCCAAGATACTTTAGAGTTTGAAAAGTTTATATGGGTTCTCTTCGACCAGTTTTATTTTTTCCAAGACCACTAGTACTATCGTAGCCTTTAGCCTTCATGATGTTGTAACCTTTGCCATATTTTTGAACTGGTAATTGAGGTAATGTGACAGTATCCATATAGATTCATCCTGTGATGTCAGCAAGGTCTTCATCACTCATGTCTCCCCACTTGATAAAAACTGTATTCGATGGAACTTTGAAGGTTTCTTGAGTTTCCATTTTGAAACATGGCCGACCATATATCTTTGGAGGAGTGGGTATTGTAGTTATGCTGTATGTTGTATTTAGTTTGAACTCTCTGCAGCTGAGGTCCTGGATTTTGATAGTTGGTTCAGTCTTATGGCTGGTGGAAGGTGGTGGTATGGCAGAAGACGTGGATGGATTGGATGTGGAAGATGACGTGAGTGTGGAAGGGTCGATGTACTTGGATGACGAGGAGCCAGGTGCTTCTCGGTTAATAGGTACTTGGTTTTCGGAGATACCCATTAAATTGGTACAATATTGGAAAGGGTCAGGGTCTCCATATATGGTTACTTTTGTGTCGTCAAAAGGAAACTTGAGGCATTGGTGGTATGTTTACGGAATGACTTTTAAAGCATGGATCCATGGATGACCAAGTAAGATGTTATATGGTAGTTCCAAATCCAGGACCTGGCAGGTTGTGTCTACAATGACCAGTCCCACTCTGATAGGGAGAGAGATAACACCCCGTGAAGATCGTTCCTCATCATTGTATGCTTTGATCACTATACTTTTCGTTGGGTCCACACACGCATCAGAGAACCCTAGAACTTTAACCAATTTGAGGGAGCACATGTTCAACCCTGCTCCGCCATCTACTAAAACCTGTTTGACTTTGTGCTTGTGGATAAAAGTTTCTATGTGTAATGCGTCATTGTGGTTGGTTTTATGTGATGAGTAGTCTTGATCCGAGAAGGTGACGTGGTGCGGCATGGTGAGATATCCCACCATAGTTTCAAATTGATTGACATCGATGTCCTTAGGGACCAACAACTCTAGGAGAGTTTTGTCTAGGATTTCTTTGTGCGCAGGAGAGATACGAAGCAGCTCAAGGATAGATATTTGTGCGAGAGTCTTTCCTAGTTGGTCAATGAGGTTGAACTGACTTTTGGGTTTCCACTGTTGTGGGGTTGGGACAGGTTTTGGCTGTTTAGTCGATGCAGCAGGTTGTGATTGTTTAGCAGATGGGCCTGGTATAGTGATTTTGGCTTATCTAAGGGGAGGTGGACCGACTATAGTGACCTTGCCACTACGAGTAGTAGCATTACAATGGGGTGCTCTCTTGACCGTAATGGTATTGATGTACTCATCTTCAGTTCATACATTGTTTATAATAGGTCCACTAGAATAATCGTACTTGGCTCGGGTGAAGTTAGCTTGATTCTATGAACCTGAAGTGGAAGCATTATGAGAACCATGGTCCTGCAGTGGATTCTTGTGGATAGTATGATCTGAGTTGGAGGTGAATTGTGATCCACCTACTTCGATTGTGCGATTTTTGATAAGGTATTGTATGATGTTTTTCAATTGTCGACAATTAGATGTTGTATGCCCTTTTACTCGATGGTATTCGCAAAGTGCATTGTCATTCCACCATGTTGGTTTGAATTGTCCTGGGTCATAAGGTTTTATTTCTGAAAGTGTGATGACCCCATGCTGGATGCATTTCTTAAGGACTTGTTCAATGGGTTCACCCAAATGGGTGTATGTGCGACCCCTAGGAAATTGTCTCATTTCACGATATTGTCCTTGACTACTTTGACCACTTTGATTGTTTGAAGAAGTATTGGGAGGAGGTGTCAATGTCATTGTTAGTCTGTTTTGTTGTTGAACCCCTTTCAGGGCCAATACAAGACTTGCAGTCTTGGCGTCAACAACACCGTCATTTGTGACATGCTTATTTTTAACCCAATATTTGTTTTTGTCAGCAGGTGGATTGGCGTTCGTGTTTTTGGAACCATATCTTAGTTCTCCCTTTGCAATAAGGGCTTTCTCAATCTAGACCCCTTTTTCTACTAGTTCTGTGAAGTTTGTGCAACAATGTATTTGTAATGCGAATTTTAGGGGCCCCAAAAGTTTTTGGACAAACATGTCAACTTTTTCCCTTTCAGGAATGTCAATGTGACATCGACTGACAAGGCTTCTCCATTTTTGAAAGAATGGAATAAATGTCTCCCCAGAATCTTCTTGCGTGAGATTGCACAAGCTAGTGATAGAGGTATCCATGTCAATGTTGTACGCATAATTTCTTATGAATTTTCGTTTGAGTTCATCCCATGTCTGGATATCTTTTTGCGTTGAAAACCATTCAAGGGCTTGACCCGCCAAACTTTTGGAAAAAAGTCTCATCAAATATGTTGGTTCGTAGGCGATATCCATATAGTTGGTTAGTATGGATGTGAATTCGCGAACATGTTCAATGGGATTTGTCTTGCCTCTATATTTTGTGAAGTTGGGTGACACATATCCTAGTGGAAATGCAAGCATATGTAAGTTCATGTCAAATGGGTATACATCCAGGTCATATGATATTTCTGATTTCCTGCCTGAAATGTAAATGTTTTGCATAGTTTTCTCCATATCCTTGCTTTGAGTTCATCTATGGTAGGGTCGTTTACATTTCCATATGTTGGATTGCCTGGTACACCATGTGTTCATGTCTGGTGTGCGTGAATGTTGGTGTATTGTGGCGGTACGAATTGTTGCGGTACGTACGACGTGTGTTGTTGGTATTGGAAGTTATGATTTGGTGATGTTGATGAGTATGAATGTTGGATGAGTATGTTGGTATGTGTCCCCCAGCCATGTGTGTCGTTATTTGGGGGATGTTGTGACCATGAATGTTATGGTGTATCAATGATGTCATGGGTTGTGTTATTTGGCCACCTTGTGTAAATTGTTGATTTTGTACAAGGGGGATGTTTGTGTTTGTACCTTGGGAGGCAATGACATTTGATTGTGTTGTTGTGTTAACGTTTTGTTGTTGTCCTTGGATAAAGATACGTCCTATGGCTCCTCCCGAAGGATTTTGTGAATTACTACTGAACGGATTTGTCGAAGTTGTGTTCATGGTAGTAGATGAAGTTGTCAAGGGGGGATTGTTGTGACTTGATGATGCCCCCATGGTATTTACTGTCATGGTAAAAAGAGGATTGGAATAATTTGCCCATTTTGTTGAGGAACCAAGAGTGGTTCCATCCAATTGGGGTAGTGTCGTGGATGTTGTGGGCATTGTGGATGATTGTGATCCTCTGATAGATGTAGCATTTATTGTGTTGGAGATGTTTGGGATATTGGATGTAGCATGCACTGTCATTGTGGTGTCAAAGAAAGTGTTGCTCGTAGTGTTTGGAGTTTGACCACTATTTGACATGTCATGTGCATTGTTGGCATTAAGGTCGTGAAGTGTCAAATTTAGCGTGCTAGTGTTGAATCCTAGTGGTAACTTGGTTCCTTCACTCAAGAGCATAGCTAAGAATCTTTCTCTGTCCTGATGGACCATAGCTTCAGCAAGCTGGCAGGCCTCGGGGTCTTGTGTCAATGCCTCTATGTTTTCCTGAAGTAGTTGTCCATTTTCATCTTTTTGCAAAAATTGTTCGAATGGACTGTTTGATGAGGATTGCGTTGTTATTGGAGGTTCATTGTCTAAATTGGAAAATGGGTCATAAAGGGTCCAGTTTGAGTTGTGTGGAGGATTGTTTACATTAAACATGGAGTCTTGTCGAAAGTTTTCCATTTGTCTCCTTTGTTTTTAAAGCCTAGTTTCGACCATAAATGAGATTGCTCAAACGGGAATGACAACTAAATGCAAGTATGACACTACGTGAAGTCTAAGTTCAAAATAACCACTAGAATGACTACTATTTTTGGATTTTTGTGAATAAGGTATGCAATGTGTATGTAATGTAATACAAGGTTATCTAAACACCTCTAAGCTCAAACTTTGTTTTTGATTTTGGACTGCTAAAGGACTTTGTTGGAAATGACAAGTTGACTAGGTCTATATGACTAGTGAGTCTTCCTAACTAGACTTTTGAGTTGGAAGAAATCTCACGAAAGAGGACAATGACTAAAAGGGTGGTTTGATAACTTAGTCCAAAAGAGCCTAATTTTGAAAACAATGACTTTGAAAAGTGTGCTTAAGATTTTCCTAATCCTAAGTATGCAAGTATGAACCTAGGGACAACATAATGTTAAATGTATGAAACTAAAATGAATGAGGTATGAAACCTATGGTGACTAATGCAAGCTAATAGACAAGACTTTGAGCAATATCAAGTTTGGTTTTTGACAGAATCTTCTTGATGACAGTGTTTGACAAATGGTTGACAATTTGAAGACCTCAGGTTTCGATTGTGAAGTTTAAAATTTTGACAGGCAAATGCGTCACAGTTTGGAAAATGCATCACAGTTAAGCAAATGCGGTTCAATTTTGCAATTGCGGCTTTCAGACTGTCAAATGTGACTTTATTTAGTGTATGCGGCTTTTCAGCTGACAGATGTGTTGCGACGCCTACAAATGCAGCGTTAAAGGTTTCAAATGCAGTTTAACAGAGCAGTTGCGTTGCAGAAAATCAGTTGTCGTTCGACAGATGTGACTCAGTTTAGTTTTAAAATGATTTTCGTCTTGTTTTGATGGAAGTTTTGATCTGTTTGGTGAATATTTTGTTTTGAACTATGGTAAAACTAGAAAACACTTGACAAACACAGCATTTTAAAAAGTAACCAAACACACATCAGATAAGCAAGATCCTAGATTAGGCCATGACAATATTCACTAGATTCCACGTAACTGCATATCTGTAGCATGTGAATTTAGAAGCTTGGCTACATGGGCTCCCCCTTACAGTGCACTCTCTTCTCAGGCCAACCAAGCTTCCAACCCCCATGAAACTCCCATGGTGAGCTGATCACCTCTACTACAAACTACGAAAGTGTGGATGCCTTCACATCGACCAGTGTTGCGCTAGCAAATAGAAGGATTTTGGCTTACTACACAAGAGTTTTTAGTTCGGGACCCCATTCGAGTGGCCATACATGGGGTAAGAGATTAATCACCATTAAGTTGGCACTCTAGCCTAAAGAGGTTAAGCTCAACAGGGTTTAAGGGAGTACAACTCCGTCCGTATGACACATCCGCACTCGCAACCTTAGGTTTTCCCTTAAGGTTTACATTTATATACCAGTTGGGGGTAGCTTGGTTTAGCTCCATTACTCGTTTGAGTCACGTTGGGGTGATGAAATCCCTAGTCAGGCCCAATTTCTAGAGTTGGTAACCATTTCTCTTACACCCAAGATCGCTCGAAAGTGCGAGGGGAGAGGATACTCTGATATACCAAGTCAGGGTAAATAATAGAAAAGAATGGGTCTAGTTTTCTGATCACAAGGTTTTCACCAAGTGAGAGCATACTCACCTACCATTCCGCAACCACAATCAAGCATAGAAGACATGAGTTCATTTATATGCACCAAAATCAAATGTTTGCTAATCTAAGAAAAACAAGCACAAAGTTTGTTTGTTCCTTCTTTGACATGCGAATCTGCAAACAATGAATTAGTAGTCTCTTTAAGCAATGGTCTTCGACACACGAATGGGGATCGCCACACGCTACAAGAAAAGATTAGTAACACAAAAAAAAATCTAATCTAGTTAACATGCAGGAATAAAAGTACAGAAAAAAATAGAAAACCAGAAAATGAGTAACTAGAAAAAAACCAAAAATTCAAAAATCAGAATGGCAAAACTGAAAGAAAATTTTACCAGACAGATGCGGCTCAACAAAGTAGATGCATTGTTCTGGTTGTCAAATGCAACGCCGTAGATCAAATGCGTCGTTCTGGTTGTCAAATGCAGCTTGTCATGGCGATTGCAGTGCTTATGTAAGCAGATGCATTACGACGCATCAAATGTGTCGCGATATTTTAAAAAAAAAACACTTGCGTCGATCCATACCTGTACCTGCAAAACAACATAAAACAACAAAAAATCGTACGGAAATGAAAAAATTGAGTTGGGTTCACCAATGTAATCAAGGGAAAAATAGGCTTGTTAAATGGTTAGATCAATAACACTAAGATCCATTGAAATAACGAAGCACAAAGGAAAAATGATGAAAACAAAAGGAACAATATTACCATAAGTCTTCCTCTTCCATGCTTCACCTTCATTACACCTCCTAGCTTGCAGTAAATAAATATGCCCTCAGACTCGTGTATGAGCAACTATGACAAGACTAAAGCAAGTTTTGAAGGATTTACTCAAAATCTAGATGCCTATGTCTAAAAGCCAATGCCTATGTCTAAAACAAATGTCAAAATTGAATACTAAAATTGCCTATGACAAAATATGTGAAAATAAATGCCTATAATAACTATGCAAAATGTCAGCATATGTCTGAAAAATGAGAAGAAGATGGCATTTTATAGAAGAGGCCATTTCGAATGGACGAACAAGATAAATTGATGACAAGAACCTAAAATGAATGATCCAGATTAAACTTGAGAATCCCTAATTAGGGTTAGGGAAAAATCCTTAATTGAACGGTCAGAATAAAATCAGATCGACGGTGGAGAATAAATGAGACAAATTAATTAAAGAAATAAAGATTTTTCAAAAAATCAAGAAGATAAGATTGCCTGATTTGCAAGATTCAAAAAATCAAAGAGATAAGATGCGGACTGAAGATAAGATTTGGAAAATCAAGAATCTGCCCGATTGCCTGATTTTTAGAAGATTAAATACTAATTTGAATTAAGATAATTCAAATTATGGATTTTGAGAGATAATAAATAATCTTTTCAGATTACTTATCAAAAACGACTAACAGTTAGGATTGACATGACATTTTAAATAATTTAATTTATTTAAAATGAAGAATATGAAATTGGCAATTAAATAATTAATTTTAATTATTTAATTTAGGAGATAAGCCCAATTAATTAAATAAATTAATCAATTTATTTAATTAAGACAATCAGTGACGTATTAAATAAATAAACGTATTTTATTTATTTAATAATCAATAAGAATTAAATGCAAAAGGGGGAATTGAATAAATTAAGAAATTTATTTAATTAAAGAAACGCTTAGATAGTTAACGACATATTTAATAAATAAATAAAATTTATTTATTTAATAGTCACGAAGAATAACTAACATGAATTAATTAAATAATTATAAATTATTTAATCAATAGTTGAATGCGGACCAAGGACATAATTAAATGTCACAATTATGCTAGGACGAAAGTGGTAAAAACGAAGCTTGCAGGCCTAGGTCATTTTTAGGTGTCTACAGCTATAATTAGTAAATAGTAAAAATAATATAAAAAGATAGAAAGGTTTTGCATGCAACACATGCACAACTTTGAACAGATCGTCGAAAAAGAAACTTAAAGTTTTTTTTTGTGATTTTGTGAGATTTTGTTGGATTTTTGGTTTCGAAAAAAGAACAACCTTCCTTTTGTAAATAATTATCATTTTGGGAGATTTTTGGGGGGATTCATTCTGTTTTCCGGGGAGGGAAGTAATTTGTTTGCAAGAAAATTTCATATGATGTGGATTTTGTGGGGAAATGGGGATTTTGGGAGGAAATTGATTTGGGTTTTGGGAAGAAAATTTATGTAAAACAATTGCATTCCATTGTTGATTTTCGAAAGGGAGGAACATAGAAGGATAGATGAAGGAAGGAATTGTTTCAAATCAATTTGAGGAAACGAATTTACAAACGATATTTCCATTCTTCTTTCAATAGTGCTATTGTTCTGATTGTTTAACGATTTAATCATTTTGTTTATAATCTTAGTGTAAACGTATTTTATGCATATCTTGTAATTATTGCAATTCCTAAGAAAACATTTATTACATTTGTCGATTCTTGCCTACATGTATACCAACACATTTATAACAATGAAACCTGGTATACATTCACTCACCCATCCAATCATCTCATATGGCCACATGATGAATACTCCTACCCTCAAGAGGATTTTTTTCTATAGCTTTCAAGCAAATTAGGTAAAATAGGGAATAAAACCACGTCCCATAACCTCATGCAATCTTCCTCACAAAAAGTTTGGTAACTAAAAAGATGGCAATCCCTTATCTCAATTAGAGGCAACCCTCCCGCAAACTCACTTTTGATCCTTTGCAATCTGCTATCAATAAAAATCTCAGATGACTTATATCTCCTCATCTCAACGATTTAAAACCTTAGCTCTCTTTTGCAGACCTTTTGTTCATATACTCTACATTTCCTTCCCTGTGGACTTACCGCCATGGCATCGCATTAGGGTTGGGCTTTATATTTATTGGATATTGTTCGGTGCGTTGTTGTTGCCCATGTTTTCATACGATACTACATATTGTGTTTCATTTTGATGAAATCCATGATGTATGGAATTGGATGCATTCACTTTTTCTTTGGAGTTTGATGGATAGGTTTTATTTTGGTAGTCGATGAATATATATTTTGATCAACATTCGATTTGGGTATTGAAATTTTACATTTCATTTATTTGTTTGGGTGTTTGATAGTTTATGTTGGTATTTTGATTTCCTTTCATTGGCTATTCTTAGTCTATTGCTTATGCTTGGCCTTCGATGCCAAATGGGGTGACTTTATTTTCCGTAGTATATTTACTTGATGTTGTGTGAGGGATTCCTTGTTGCATTTTACATTCAAGAAACTTTGTATTGAGTTTTATTTTGATAAGCATATCATATGCTTATAATCGGTACTTTGTAATGTGTTTTCATTCCATTTTATGCAATGAATATGTCTGCATTCAAATTTTGGGGATTTCATTCTAAAGTCTGTGGTTTTATTCAATGGCTATGTTCATAGTTTGGCATTTGATACTATGTTTTCAATAAACATGCATTGTATTTGGCAACTGATGAATAAACAACGCATTTGGAATTTGATGATCATGTCTTATATTTGGAATTTGATGTTTGGCTAGCAAATTCATACTATAAACTTTGATTTACTTATGCGTGGCATGCGATACTTGTATTGTTTTCATTTTGATGAATATAATATTTGATTGGAATTTCATTATTTACATAAATATATATATATATATATATATATATATATATATATATATATATATATATATATATGTATATATATATATATATATATATATATATATATATATATATATATATATATATATATATACATATATATATACATATATATATATACATATATATATATACATATATATATACATATATATATATATATATATATACATATATATATACATATATATATACATATATATGTGTGTGTGTTTGTGTGTGTGTATGTATGTATGTATATATCAATATATGTGTATGTATTTATATATGTATATGTATACATGTATATGAATTATGGTGTTAGAAAAAGAATATTTCCGCTTTGTAATTAATTGATTATTTAGATTGTGAATTGGGAAATTAAATAGGGAAAATTGGTTTACTTATATTTCGATAATTGAAGAATTTGATTAAATAAAAGAATTAGATTATCTTTTTGTTAATTATTGAATGTTGATTTCTTTCAGAATTATTTTATAGTCGATGTGTAAATTCACTATGAAATTAGTTATCAAAATAATTGTTTATATAGTTAATTATGAATTATTGTGTTAAGTGACCATTAAGTGAATTATGTGGAAATAATGTAATTTGTGCTTGTATTGCTTGATTGATTGCTTGCATTGAGTATTGTGTTTGATTTTGGGATGCCGGTGATTTTGGTAATGGTCTAAAAGTGGGAGTCATTTGTGCAAGTGGTTAAAGTTGGCTTCCAGAGGCTTAGGAGGGAATATTTTGCATGTATGGTTCTTATGTTGTTTTCACTTTGGAAGTGGTTTGGAAATGTCATGTTTTGGTGCAAGATGGTCAATGCCTTGTATTGAGTATAAATTCTTGTGATTGTGATATGTGTGCAAAAGGGTCAATGCCTTGCACTGTGTATGGATTCATGTGATTACGTTAAGTATGCAAGATGGTAAATTCCTTGCTTTATATGTAGGGTTTACTAGTTGCAAGTAGGGGGAGTGGCTCTTAATGGGGGCCAAAACCCAAAGTGGTGACTAGGACAACCCATTGGAAAGTTTCTTAATTCAGTGATAACCTTAATAATGAATTAGGGGGATGGGTATATTTCACATTAAATAAGATAATGGATGCTTCTCCCATGCCTATAGTGCTCATTTAGGCTAAGGATGGGTTGAGAAGGCCTAGTTGGCAAGATCAACTTCCTTGTCCTCACAAAAGGAATGTTGGTTCTGCATGTGTCACCATATGGGGTCGGAACCTAGTGAGAGGTTTACCAAGACAACCATAGATCGGGGCCGAGGTCTAGTGAGAGACTGTCAGGACAACCCATGTCAAGACCATGCGATAACACTCTTCCGTATTGCAGTCTAGCATTCCCTAGTTGTACTTTCCCTTATGTTGTGTGTGTGCCTTTGGAAGAGAATTCAGTGTTGTAAGTGTTGTGTTGTGTTAAAAGCCATGTATAACCCCTGATTGTGTTAGCCTGTTGCTTTCTTAACTATCTATTTGTGGTGGGACCTTGTGTTATCTCCTAGCACAGGGGGTGGACCTTAGGGTTCCACATGGTCGGGAGGTTGGTGCTTTTTCTTCCATTGGGTGTTCTTGTTGCATGTTCGTGTGCATGGATATTTTCTCTTGGTGTTGTGGACTCCAATACCTGCTCCAATTTGAGAGGATTATCTTTAATGTATATGTATTGGATTGCATATCAAGTTGTATCCCTTATTGTAATCAAATGTATTCTTCCCACATGTGCTCGGGTAAGCATTGTTGTAAATGTTGTAATGTTGTAACAGATATGGATGAACTCTCTTGTAATGGATATTGTTAAGTGGTGTGTTTTTTATATGTTAGTTATTTAGAAATGATCTTTAATGATGTTTATCCAATGACATGTTATGGAAATACATAATGTAGAATCATATAATTGTGTGATTTAAAATGAACTTTGTTAGATTAATCATGTTATCGTAGTAGTGAATGAAATGATTCTAGTTATTCTAGTTAATAATTATGAGAGTAGCATAGTCATGGAACCTTAGAGGACCTAGGATTAGATTACATGTTATGTTATGTTATGCATTCCACTATTATTTCCTTTAAAAAAAATTGCTCCATTAATGTGGCATAGTTGCACTCTTGTCCTCTGAGGTTCCTTGGCGGGGCATTACATGCAAACCATTTTTTATCAATTCTAACACGTTTTTGGAGTTTATAAGGAAGATATTTGTACAAGATGATTTTTTCTAGAAAGATCAGTTGAGTGGAAATTTGACTAAGTGTCAAATATGCCAGTTTAGTGATTCAATGTGCTATTTTTTGGGTTTGCACCACTCTAAAAATGAAGATGTCACTCTGCACTTCTAATATAATTTTGGTGGATGTTAGATGTATCTAATTCCAATATTTCATCAGGTTTGGATAATTGGATTGAAAGTTATGAGTGACAGAGTTCAACCTAGCAAATTATAGTTGTTTTTAGTACAGTGTAGTTGTGTGGGAGATTTTGTATGTCTCCATGGATGAGTATTTGGCGTCGCAATTTTGAAGAAAAGTTGTCAGATAGTAGTAGAGCATAGATTGTAGATGCTATCAATTTTTTAGGTCCATGTGTCGAGATATGGATATATAGTTGAAGGTTTTTTCTTTTAGGTCTTATGCAAATCTGACCTAATATGTTTGAAGGTATACAAAGGTTAAATATATATTGCAATCTTATGTGGGATCAATTATAGGTCCATGTCAAACTATTTCAAGATGTTTTGATATTTGAATTATTGCATGAAATGTTTGGAGCCGACAAGTTATATTTTGGGTGTCACAACTAACTAGGTTGACCTAATTGATGTTATACTTGATGCAGATATATATGTTAGATTGTTTTCAGTGTTTTGATATGGATTGTGTGTGCTAAGAATGTTCCACATGTATATGATGTGCATTTGATTAGAGCAGTGAGAAGTTAAGTTGTGAATGTTGAGTTGAAGATCAAAGTTGAGCAAATGAAGAGCATGGCAGAGTGTTGAATCATAAACAAATAAAGACTATTTTTGTGCTTCAATGGAACTGCAATTCATGCATATGTAAGATGCAATTGTAACATTTCAAAAATAGGTTGTGAGTCACCATATCTCTTCTATCTTTTTCTTTGTGGACAGTGAGTCCACTTGTAGTGAGCACTTTTGTAAATATACTATAACCAATTATAATATATTGTGATCTAACTCTCATTGTGGTTTTTCCTATTTTGGGTTCTCCATGTAAAAATCTTGGTGTTCATGTGTTATGTGATGTTGTGCATGTTTCATTCTTTCTTTCCTTATTGCAATTAAATATGCATTAGTGATTGGATTAATGTTTGGATGGTTTAAGAGAATACTGATTCACCCCCCCTCTCAGTATTCTAGGTGTTCAACACTTAGAAGAAGGAAATGCTGATGGGATAATTTAATAAAATGAAGAAAAAATCCAAAAGAGCATATAGATATTTTTGAATACCTATGAGACGACATATTAGAAATTGATGAAAAAAAGATAATACAAGTTTTTTACTAGAATTTAAATCCTATAGTAAGAGCATGGTATATATCTCAAGAACTAAGAGGAGAAATAAGACAATGGCATATAACTAAGGAAAATTTTTGTAGAACTTTCCAGTTCTAGAATCCAAAACCATAGATATCTAATGTGCTAAAAAGGATTAAAGAGGTAATAAAATTACCAAATAAAGTAAAATAAAAATTTGGAAAAGAAAACATATATAAGACACCTCAATTCAAGGATAACTAAAAGAAAAATATTGAATGGATATTGCAAACAAATCCATCATATAAAGAATTTTTATTCAACAAAGAAAGGTGATAAGGGTCCCTTAGGAGAGGAGGATGTCCCTAAAATATAAACATAAAAATAGGAAACTAATAAGTAGATGTAAAGATAAAAATAAATATTTTTCTATCCAATAAATATTAAAGAGAAAAATATTGCTAAGGTGCACAAAAATTAGCCAAGATTGTAGACTATTGGAAAGAAGAGGAAGTAGCAAAAGCTACATAAATATTAAAATAATATGAATATTTAACCACTAAAAAAACCTTCATAGAATTAAAAGGAATAAAAGAGAAGACTAGAGTAATGAAAAACCATTTAAAAGAAAATGTTAAACCACATAAATAAAAAACCTTACCACCTTAAAATAAATTTGAAAGTAAAAGTTAAAACTGAAATAGATAGAATGTTGGTTGATGGTATCATAAAATCGATAGAGAATTTTGATTGGATAAGTCTTATAGTAGTTAAAAAAAGAAGAAATGGGTATAAGTATATGCATGAAGTTTAGAGAAATCAATAAAACTTGTGAGCATGATCCTTTTTCAATGCCATTTATATTTAAAATATATATATCTTGTAGAGAAGTCTACACTTCATAGATGGTTTTCTTGGTCACCATTAGGTAAATATATTGAATGAATTTTTCTTGGTCACCATTAGGTAAATATATTGAACGAATACCATTCATAAACCACATTCACAATATATTGGGATAATATATGTATACAATCAATACCATTATAACTAAAGAATGCATTTGAATGTTTAGTTGGATTATGGTCAATACATTCAAAGATTTTATACTTAAATTTCTTGATGTATGTATTGATGAATAGATAATATATGAGATTCTAAAATATCATATCCAAGTACTCAGTTTAATATTTGAAAGATACTAAAATCTTAGGATTGCATTAAACTTGAAAAATACATATATGCAACACCATTCAACCCCTTACTAGGACATGTTGTCTATAAGGAAGCAATAATAGTATGTCCTCATAAAATAGTGATAATTTTAAATCTTCCACCCACAGAAAACATGATAGAGATAAAAAAATTTGGGACACATTGGTTGCCACCAAAAATTTATAAGGAACAATGTAGCTAGGTAGCTATATTTGGTCCAATGAAGACCTTTCAAAGAAAAAGAATAATATAAATTTAAATGGATAAATCAATGTCAAATTTTATTTTATGTACTTCATAATTTAGGATAGTGAAGGCCCAATACTAATATTTCTATAATGGACACAACCTTTCCATGTCCATATTGATGCATATGAATTGTAATAGGCATGGTATTAGTGCAACCTAGAGGAAAGAAGGATCATTTGATTAGTTTTTCAAGTGAGAAAATCGTGTAAATTTAAAATAAATTTTGTATAATGAAAAAAAAAAAGCCTTGGCCATGGTTTTAACTTTGCATAAATTTAGATATTATCTCTTAGCAACAACATTCATTTTTTATACAAACCATGAACCACTAAAGTATCCCATGAATATATTAGTAATACATGGATGAGTATATTTTGATAATAAATTCTCTTTCAATAATTCAATTTCAAGATTATGGTTAAACCTTGAAAATAAATTCAAGGGAAAAAATATCTATCTATAAATTAAAATGGTGAAGAAGTAGACCAAATTAAAGACGATTTCTCTAATGAAAACCTATTCAAGATAAGTGTGGTACTTAAATAGCTAGATATCTACTAGTACCTTTCCATAATATTACAACCAACAAGGAAAATGGAGACTAACTAAAAAAATCCTCCCCGCATAGTATCATAAATGGATAAGTATATATTTTAGGGGAAGTTGAATTTTTATTTAGAGTAGCATTGGATCATGAAAGGAAACAAATCTTGGAAGAAGCACATCAAGACATTTGTAGACGATACAACTCAAGAAATAGAACTAAAAGGAAAATCTTATTGGATGGAATTTGGTAGCTAAATCTATTCAAGGATGTTAACAAATATTATTGCAACTATGACATTTTTCAAATAAATAATAGAATAAAATAAGAGATTAAATGCCACTATGAATATTATTATATATGGTGGCTTTCAAAAAATGGGCAATTGACTTCATAGGACCTATTAGGCATTTGGCCGAAATTGATAAATCATTTTATGTTTGGTCTAGGATGTATTTTTTCCATGCTCATCTATAGTATTTTTTGAAATCTCTGTAGATTATTTTCCCAATTTCATGTGCTCATATATCTTTTGGGAGTGATGTTTATGTTCTTTTTCTTGTTGGCCACTAGGCCCTTTTTTGATAACTACTTCCCAACTTGGTGAGAAATGGGTCCAACCTAGTATCTACTAGGATTTTGGGGTGTTTCATACTCTTATTTGTGGTATCAAAAAGTTTATAGGTTTGATGTGCAAAGGATACAGTGATATTGTGATGCAGTACAAAGGGGTTCAAAATACAAATTTCTCAATTCCATAAGTAATTCAAGGTAGCAATCTCACAATTCAAATTCATGGACATCTTTGAAGCAATCTTGGCAACAACCAACAACTTAACACTTTATCTAATCTTAGATGCACTCTTCACAATCTAAATACCTTTTATTCTGCCCTCAAACAAATCAAAATTTCAAAAAGGGTTGTTTTGTAACAACACCCTTCAAAATAGACTGTCTTACAACAACTAGGCCCAATTAGGCCACATGAACAAAGCAACTCCAATAAATTCTTCACTCAGACCCTCAAACTCCATTCAAACACACTCAGCAGGTGAAAAAATTCCAAAATTCAATAAACTTCATTATTAATCACACTCATTCATGTAACAAAACTCTAAACACTAGTTTATGCCAAATTCCATGCTTGTATCATGAGGGTTTATTGAAAATGTGCATTCAAACCCCTCAAAAACTTTTCCAAAGCTTCTAACATGTTCAAATATACTTGCACAAACTAGATAAACCATTCCCCATGCTTATTTCATGTTATTCCATCAAACTCCTTTCTTAAACCTCCATTTTTGCTCATAAAACACTATTAGTCAGACTAGGGCATCATTATAATTTCCCAAATCCTTATCCTCAAACCCTGTAACTTGGAAATATATTAGAATAATTGTTGATCCCTCTGTACACCAATATATAGGAGTTTGCAATGGTGAGAAAAAGAGTAACACATTTTAGAATGCTTACTATGACCCTAATTCAAGGTTTTTATTGGTTCTCAGAAGAATACCAATAGAATGCTTTAAACTTAATGAAATGAAATCAGACCAAAGCCAAAAAGGATTTAACACATGCCTTTACAAAATCCAATGACTTCCTCTCAATATTCCTACCTACAAGGCTGTACAGGGGCCTGTAATAGAGTTTTACTAGTCAAAAACACAAAGAATTACAAAAATTACAGTATATAATAGGGGTTTCTCATTGATTTACTTCATATTCAAAACCTCCCCTTTGCTTGAAAATGATGTACAATGCCTTTTTGAAGGATTTACAACTTCCCCAATGAAAGAAACTAATTCAAACTACCCCATGACCATTGGACTTCCACATTTGCATCTTTTTTTGCACTTTTGCAATTACATAATTTGACAACTTTTACATCATTCTGCAATTTCAATCTATGGACTCTAAATGACTCAAATTGCATAAAAAATGGTCTATTAGACCTTATTATAATGTATTCATCAAAATTTAATCGACAAACAAGAGTTGCCTCATGGAGGCATGAAGTTGTAATGGTGCTCCTACACCATATTGTTGGCCTATCGGTGTGGTCTATGTTCTTGCACCAAGTATCGATGTTAGGGGATGTCCAACATAATTGTGTTTAAATGGTTCTCATCAGTTTTTTGGGATATTTCATACTCCCATACTATGGTATCAGTTGATAGAAAGTTCTAATGTATGAACAAGATAAAAATAAATGATATTTATTTTAATTGGGGCTTGATACAAAGAATTGTACTATTATGGTTGGGATGTCAAGGTGGTATATCCTCTCTTATTGACCATATGTGTTTGAGGAATGTTGTATATTGTTATTTATTGGGGTGTTGGGGTTGTGTGTGATTTTTCCCAAGTGTAGACATGTTATAGGAAGGCCTTCTCATAACACAAATAATTATGTGTCTATCTAATCTTTGGCCCAAGTTTTGAACACATTAAGAGTTGTCGATGGACAAAGGACTAAAATTGTGCTTGTCAAAAGTTTGAAGGCGTCCTAGAACCAATTTTCAAGCTTGATGTAGTTCCTAAACCATATAAATTCACCAAAAGAGTTGTGTGTTGAGAAGGGAATTATGGCTAGATAAAGAAAATGGAAAATATTTTAATCTTTTCAAACATTGCAGACACCAAATAAGAATGGAATGAATACGATCCTTGTCCACGTACCCTATTGAATCACCATTTATGCAAGGAAATTCTCCTAGCTACCCCATTATATTCTACTCCATTTGCTACATCTATTTTGAAGAATTTTGAGCATGAGCCATTGTTAACCATTGATTTCTTGTGTGATACAATTTTACAATTAGGTTTGATGCCCTATAACTCTTAAAGAGCAATTTTTGGTCATTTTTGTAAGAGAGGTTGATTATTTAGTTATAGTCCTAGACTTTGTAGGTGTGTATTTTCTAGGGATATAATAATGCTACATACAAATATAGAAAGGGGGTGAGGTTTTGAAACATTTGATGGACTTGAATCATATTATATTTTATACAGAGAATGTCTCCAAATCTATTTGTATATCTTCAGGAAAATGTTGAATTCCCATTAGGGTTCTCTCTTAGAACAATTGCTGACATGAATGTATTGAGAATTTCATAATGTGATGATAATTTAAAATGTTACAGATATTGTAATAATCACTTTGTCTCTTAATTTGGATTTATGCACTTCATTTTTGGATTATTAAGTATTCTGTGTATAATTCCTACAATGTGATTGAATATATACCTAGATTAGTCCTTTAGTATTTTCATTCATTATTTTCCTTCCTAATGTCTATAAATTTGTAGCTCAATTGGATAGGCATTGATCTTGGATCCATTTGACCAATTTCACATCTTCCAAAAACATAAAATTATTAATCAATATAGTTTATGAATAAACTGAATGCTATGAACTTATGATATCATATTTTAATTAGGGAATCAATCTTAAGGGATCCTTAAACAAACTTATCTCAAGTGGGTCATGCCTACACAATCAAATAATATATATAAAGGTATCTACATAGTTAATTATTATTTTTCTCAGTGATAATGTTTGGATTCAAGTCAACAGTTTGGGTTTAGCTATCACCATTTCTAGTTGTCCATTTTATTTATCAAACCCCTAAGGAAAACCTCCCAAGTATAAGTTGAAATCAAAGATTAGGAAAGTAAACTCACTCTTGTCTAGAGTTGACCTCTAACCATCTATGGTTTGTGGATGAGTAGGTTTTACTTTCATGATGATAAACTTGGCCTTGAAAGTGAAAACATGCTCTAAGAATTGGAGCAATGGTTTTGGAACCCAATAGAATGACACCATTGTACTAGGAAAAATTATTTGTTTTCGGGTCTTAGGAAATTGAAGATATTGTGAACAACTTAGCGATAAATAATTTTGATGTCCAACTCATGCCAATAGATTAGCATAAAAAATAAGAACAATATTGTTGGGTTGAAAATGAATTGAGGAAGTGGTTGGTGATCAAACCCATAATCATTATCATGCTTTGGAGGTTTTCTTGCCTCAAGGACTTCCTCATTTTTTGAGGTGGCAACACTAATATTTGAAAATAAATTTTAATGCTATTGTTCACATTTCACAAGTATAAGTCAAGATTAATATAGTTGATTATAAGGTACATGTGTTCTTCTTCCACTCTTTGAAGTATGCTTTCTTCCTTGGTAAACAAACAAGTTATTTGTTCTCCTCTCTTTTATAACTTGTACAAGTTTTTTGTAATTAGTTATAGCTTATTATTTAATGAATTTATTTACCCTATGACATTATCATAAATTAAATGTCCATGAATATTACAAAACTAATTACCCATACAATTTGAACAACTCAAGGCAAAATAAAAATTTATATTCAAATCTATAGGCATCCATACTTGAAAACAAGTTAAGGATAAAAGAGATTACTAAGCTTGAAAAATAACGTGAAGAAAGGGTCAAAGCACTACAATCAAAAGAATGCCTTATTTTTATAAATAAAAAAGGTTTATCCATCCCCAATAGTTCCACTTGACCAAATTTAAAAATAATTGGACCTATGTTGGGTCAATTATGAGTGGAATTGATGCCTAAGTTTGATGGGTGAAATTCATGAGGGCAATGCACATGTTGGAATATTTCTATACTTCATGAAAAATTTCAATCTTGTGATGAAGACATGTGGATGAGGTTCCTTGTTAGGCCTTTTCACAAAAAGGAAAGGTGTTGATATGAGAGTTTTCTTGAACATTCCTTTTTCTCTATGGAATTGTATTGTGATTGCATTTGAAGAAGATTTTTCTTTGAATTTAAACCTTGTTGTCCTTATCGAAGAATTTTTAAAAAATGGCGAGAAGTAGAGTCTAGCATGGAATTTAGTAAAAAAATTGTGGTTGTCCTTTCCTTGATTCCAAAATATTTCATACCTAGCATGCATACATTTGCCTTGACTACATTGATAGCTTGAGGAAGAATATGATTGCAAAATTGTTATCCTTAGGTGTGGTGGTTGTTGGTAAGGAACACGATGTTTTGGAGAGTGAAGCATTAGATATTTCATAAATTTTGAGCATAACATCAAGGGTTGATTATGTTTGTATACAGGTAAAAGAAGGTGCTAGTGAATTTTGTGATATTAATGCAAAGGAAAATGATAGTGTTTCTACCTACCTTCAGTTGGATTTGTCATTTATGAGTGATAACAATGAAGAGATAAATGATGATTTTCAATGTGAGTG
>VDFB02138708.1:0-61328 GCA_007258455.2 Sequoia sempervirens
AATCCCACGAATTAGGAAAATAACAAAGTAGGATGACATATCTCCTCATCCATTTTTACACAAACTAATGCTAATTGAGCCACCAACATATTGAATGCTTTCATGTGGTCTAAAATTTATCCACCCTCTTCCATTCTCAAGGAATACAATTTCTTCCTCAAAAAAATCATGTTCACTAAAGATTTAGCTTGATATATCTCACCAAGTTTCTTCCATAGTTTATTTGTAGGAGACTCTTCATGGACATTAATTAAAATAGAGTCTGCCAACCACAATCTAATTAGAGCCTTGGCTTTATGGTCCATAACATCATATTGAGTAGCCAAAGTAGCATCTGTAGGCCTTAAAAAATTATCATCAATAGCATCCCACAGATCTCAATCAATTAACATATCCTCCATATTCAACTTCCACATCTCAAAATTGTTACCAAAAAACTTCTCTACCTCTATTCTCTTTGATGTGGTCGCCATTTGAAAATTCATGCAACAAGATCACAAAGTATCTTCTTCACAAACTCCTACTCAAAACTGGATTAGTCAAAAAAACCCAACCACCCACAACTGAAAAAAGGTGATCAAACTCTAATATCACTTGTAAGGAAGCTAAGGTAGTGGAACAACTTCCTACACTAATCTTGAGAGGAGGGATATGCAAAAATTTTCAGATCTTTTACAACAGTTATAAAAATTATATAAAATTGAACACAAATAGCAATCATGCCACAACACAGTGATTTACATGGAGAAAACCCTTTCGAGAGAAAAAACCCCACACTCCAAAAGTCGCTCAATATATTATTCATAAATCAACAAGATTACAATATACTTGCAGAGAAAGTTTTCATAGGAGTATCACCAACCAAAGATCCAAAGGAAACTCAACATCTATAAGACTCTCACTCACAACCTCCATCTCAAGCACCTAATATATAGGAGATACAATACATGAAATTGTTAAACGGTAATTACAAAACCATGAGCTAAAACCACCCAAAAAATGGTGCCCAAATTATCTCCAATCAAAGATACCCTATGATGTGTCAAAACATGCACCAACATGTGTAACTCCCCCTTATAGCTCTTTTATATGTCCAACACTTCTTTACATTTTCCAATACGAGAGACCCAACTTCCAGAGGCCATAACTTTTGATCTGGGTGTCCAATTGATGAACCGTTTGATGTGTTGGAAAGCTCATAAAGAGATCTATAGACTAGGCATCTGGGAATTCTGATGCTGAACAACAAAAAGCAGGTTAATTTTTGCCAAAACCTGACCCTATAGCCCTGAAATTGAGTTTTTATAACCGAAAAATCACACCTTTTGTAATTGTAAGGTTGAGACACCTTTCCTAATAGAATGGCCAAGCGCTTGGTGATATACATAGAAAGGAAGTGTTTGTTGAATGTGTTTCGGAAAAAATTTATATGTAGGAGGAAGAGTGATCAAGCAGGATTTTAAAAGCCTCAACAAAATACACTCTTGTTTAGATAGAAGAGAAGAATTAGGTGGAGTGGAAAGAGACCCTTTCTATTGTAGAGAAAGGTTTGATTTCTTAAAATAAGAAGCCATAGAGACCTTAGACATTGGAGGAGGGGATGTAGATAGAGGAGAAGGTTGGTAACCCAAACCCATTGTATAATTTTAGTGTGGTGTAGGTTTCACAGGGACCTTAATTCCTTGTTCCATGTGCCCTAGACCATTTACATTATATCTGTGCTTAGAAATATTTTTGTAAATGAGTTTGTAACGTGTCTCCAAATAAAAAAGAGGAGAATCGACATCACTAGCCTTGTCGAAATGAGATGTGTATGCATATGTTGAAGAAGAAGCAGTAGAAGAATTCACATGATAAGGAGTGATTCTAATACCAAAATGCAGATCCTTGTTGAATGTGGGAATAGAAAAGTGAGAAGGATCGACCTTATATTCACTAGGCCCATGGGGGGTGAAGTCTAAGGAGCCCCAATCATCACCAAGACATGCATTATAAGAGGAAGGCACATCATCATCAATAGAGGGTGACGATGTTGCTTGAGAGGTTGTTGTAAAAGGTATAAAATTATGAAGAGAATGAAGAGTAAGCTTCACATGATCCAATTCTTCCTATTGACGGTATTGAAAGGGATTAGGATCAGCACTTACCTTATGTACCTTACCATTATGAATAAATTTAAGGGATTGATGAAGGGTAGAGAGACTGCACCCATGGCATGAATCCATGTTCTATCAAGAAGAAGATTATAAGAAAGACTCTCCTGCATGAAATGAACCTCAGTAGGTAATGTAATGGGGCCTAATGTAATAGGAAATGTGATAATGCCTAAAGTTAGGGAAGCCACATTATCAAAACCTCTAATGGATATATTTGAAGGAGAAATAGAAGCATCAATTTTATGCCAATTAAGTAGGTTTAAACTGTAGAAGTTAAGACTAGAACCACTATCAATAAGGGTTCTCTTAATCCCAATCGAGTTTATACTAAAAATAATCATAAGAGCATCATATTGCTTCTGAACTTCAACAAAAGGGAGTTCAGAGAAATGAAAAGTGATATCAGTATAATTAGAATGAAAACCTTTAAGAATAGTGGCCATGTCTATGGGCTTCATAGAAGATTGTATAGATATCTTCTACAAGGCTTCTTGAAGTGCACTATGATGAGAAGGTGAAACCTATATCAAGTCCCAAAGAGAGATCTTAGCTTGTGTAGTATGTAGTTGCTTAACAAGATCATACTCTTTGGTACTCTTTGTAGAAAGACAAGGAGGTGGTGGAAGAATAGGATTTGATGGAGGAGGAAAAACAAGAACAGGAGTATCCAATTTGTTTCACCAAGTTCCATATGTGTGGGATACTGCATGGTAGTGAGGAGCCGCGGACACATTTTGAGTTATAGATTGCAATTTCTAAAAGGTGATTTGAAGGTCGAGGATTTTCAGGAATACCTCGAATAGTGATCATGGGATGAGAAGGTGGGGAAGGATCAAATGCCCTATGCACAATGATTTTAGGAATAGAAGAAATATTTTGAACATTAATGCACTTATCCAACATTCCCTCGGCAGGTGGGATAAGTCAATTAACAATTATAGTATTAACATTATTATCTTTTGAGAAATACATGATGTAGTCGAAGAAATAGAAGAAGGATGCTCAACATCTATCTATGGGGGATCTGACGTGAGGTAATACTCTTCATTTACTAATGTTTCATCTCTAGAAAGGAGAGCATTGGAATGAAGAGAAGGTAATGTAACATGAAGAAAAATGTCAATTGTTTCATCCTCTTGCGCCAAAATATCCTCACAAGTAGGAGGAATTTTAGGAGAGGGATCAAAAGAATAAAGTGACATAGGAAGAGCTCAGTCACCATCACATGCATGGAATGGAACATCACTTTCACAAATTTTTTGAGAAAAGTTGGAAAGGGATGTAAGAAGAGAAGAGAACATGTTGATTTAGAAAAATAGAAGGAGAAAATTAAGGAAGGTATTGATAGATCCGACCAAAGTTCGAGGTTCAGTGTAATGTCCCCATTTTCGTGAGCATTAGAGTTCGTAAGGATTAGCCTATCATTTGACCCTCGTAGACTAACAGTTATGGATAGGGGGTCTTCTGTGGCAATTACCCGGTGATTAGAGACATTACTCCTCAGCTGGATTCAGGTTTTGGCTTTTGCACAGGTTATTTGACTTAGTTTGGCACACTTACTATTTATAGTAAGTTACTATTTTGGGAGAGTCAGGGTGTCCAATATTAGCAGGGAACCTGAACAGAGCATATTTGCAGTATCCACCATTGATTGGACCTTTGCAGTTGTTTCTAGATCCAGTGGTGTGTGCTTACTATTTATAGTAAGTCAGCTATCAGGAGTTACTATCTTTGGCAGGGCGTCTGATCACTCAGAGTTTGGCAAAATTGACCTTGGTTTCAGTTGGCATGGCTAACGGATGCATATTTATGGAGATATTAATATTTAATGTCATTAATGATTTTAATTAAAAAGGTTTATAATATAAAGTTATAAAATGACTTTATATTAAAAGGTATTATAATATAAAATTATAAATTAACTTTATATTCAAAAGGGGCCAATGACACATTAAAAGTGTATTTAATGTTATTAAATGATTATGTGCACATAAACCAAGGTAATGAGAAGGTATTAAATGCAAGATGAAGATTATAATATTTAAATGATTTTTAAAAGCCAAAATGGGTCGATTTTCTCAAGGAAGCTATATAAGCTTTCAAAGGGCAAAAATAATTCATTATGATATGATTATTCGATTTTGTCTTTTATTGAGAGCTTTGGAGTTTGTGAGAAACAAGGGTTTCTGCAGATTTCAATCATTTTTAGGCTTTGAAGAATGAAAACTCTTCATAGACCAGCTGATTTGAGGTGGTGAAAGATCCACTGAATTTTGGCATCAGAGTGGCTTCATTCAGGAGCCATACTTGTGCAAAATTGGTGAAGTTTCATAAGATTTCAACAAGGGTTTGAAGATTATCGAAGGATAATTAATTGTAGACCTGTAGCTTCTTTCTTGGCAGCCATTCTATATCAGATTTTAAATGTTAACTGCTGCTACAGTAAAACGTGAACAGTAACGCTACAGTACCCACGCTACAGTACTTTGCATATTTGTGGAATCTACACAGAATTTTCAAGGGTTTATCATTGCAGATCATAAGATCATCAAAAGGCAGCCATTTAATTATTTCCAGCCATCAATACAAGGCCGTACGAACTGCATTTATTGCTGCTTGCAGGCCGTACTTCACCAGCAGCAAAGGACGTGTTACTTCTTGGTGAGATCGCCCTCATTCAGGCTTCAAATTCACTTCATTTGGGACTGCTAGGGCAAATAAAGATTGCAGCATCAAAAACAGGGTGGAGAAAGCAATAAATCAAGGTAGCCATACTCCTTAAGGGTTCTACAGTTGCTGCAATAAAAATCAGGTTCCTTCAATTATTCAAACAACTGCTTTTTTGTATGCATGTATGCCTTTTTACACTGTAATCACTTATTTAATAAAAGGAAGGCATTTGCAGCTCAAATCCATATAATTATTGTTGTTACAGTTTATTTCCTTACATTTCACAAATTCCTAGCATTTTATTTTAAAAATTGCAGAAACCCTTATATTGCAAAACCCTCAAAAAAGTCAAAAACCACAAAACAAACAAAAATGTTGCATTCGCCAAAAATGTTGCATTCGCCATTAGGAGTTTGGGTTGAGAGACACCTGGTCTCTTACATTCAGGGAAACACATCGAAAAAATAAATTTGAAATTAATTTTGGAAGAAGATTGAAAGAAAAAGAATGTGCTTTAAGCTAAAGATCTAGGTTCACCAAAATGTAATGAAGAAAAAGTGATACCACCACTTTTTGCATTACATTGCATAAGTGCTAGAATGGAAAATGCAAATGACAAGAAACTGGAAAAATAATTTACAAAACTAAATATAAAACTAGAAAGAGGGTAGAAAGAGGAACCTGGAGTTGGATGGAGGAAGCCACTGCCTAGGATGCCAATGTGTTGCATGAACGTCCGTGCTACGCACTGTTGTTCGTATGGCCTGTTGATGTGTTTTTCGTGACTGCACCAACACAAAATAAAGTTTCCAACAAATACTCTATCCTCTCTTGATCAAAGTATTCCGCATGCTAAGATTGCGAGAGAGATCATGTGTCAACTCCAAGATTCCTTCTATGCAATGGATAGTCTCAGTTATTTCGTTGTGATTTGCTGGTCTTTCAAAGGGACTTACGTAGTTGTTCGACAGCAAACAACAGACTAAAGACTGAGGGTTTCTATATGGTTCGAAGGATTTGTCACGTAAGTGCAAATTTCCTAATACTAACCAGAAATATACTGAATTTAAATGAGTGCAGGGATAAGAGATGCTATATTCTTCTCTAATGCATGGGACATGCCGATCAATTCTCGTAGACTTCAACCAAGTTTTCCTTCGCCTCGCTTCGGATAGCTTCCACAAAACTGGTGCAATCTTCAGAGGAGTAACTAGAGATATTCAAATGACGATTCAACATGCAGATACCATCACAACGACGCATACCAACATTCAAACTGAAATTGAAGTTAAGTCCACAATGTTCCAGTCAACCACACAAGGCAAACCCACCATCAGTGAGCCCGCTAGTGGTATGGATAAGCGAAGCTTGCTCAAATTAAACACCACATTCCACAATTACTAACTACTTGCATGAAATGAAATCTACTTTACTTTAAGCTACTTGTGAATTGGAAGGACGAAGAAGCCTCGCTAGCTACTCACAACAAAAGAAGAGATCACCATCAATGAAAACTCTTTTATTATGAAAGTGTTCACAACAACTTCTTACAAAGTCTTCAAATAGAAGACTTTCCTTCCTTTTCAATCTAAGCTACCAATCTATACTATGCTATCTCTAAGCTGTCTCTCTACTATTCTATCTCGTCCAATCTAATTTCTAATGAAATACAAATGAGAGGGGATGCCCCTTTATATAACTGGCCAAGTCCAATGGACGACTCAGATTACAATCAGATGGATGGCCCAGATCGTGCCACCCCAGCCCTAAACAAGATTCGCCCTAAAAACTGCCACAATGAGGAGTGGGGTAATAAATGAGCAATTAATGTCCATTCTTCTAGAAGATTCTCGTCCATTGTCCTTCTCTTTGACTGCAAATTCGATGAATTTGGCCGACAGCTTCAGCATCTGAACTGGCATGGCAGGCACGTTCAATCCAAACTCCAAGATGGATACATTTTTCTCCTGTTTGATGGTGAATTTCCTCTTACTTGTCACTACATCTTGAGTTGGGTGCATATTGGGTATTTTAACACTTAGCCATTTTTCCCAACATCTCCCTTCATGATATCCTGCAAAACAAAAAGAAGAGCATCAAAATGTTTATAGTATAAATTCACTTTACTCACTTGATATCCATGTTTTGATCTCCAATGTCCGATTGATCTCTGGATCTGATTGAGTTCATCACTTTTCTCCAGCAAACTTTGCTTTCTTCATACTCTTTTATCATAGGCCTACTTAGACCATGTATCCTCGTCGATGCTCATTTTTGATGCCTTAGAAACTTTCATCCGTCTTGAGGGCGCGTTTAGAGGGTGTTGTTTTATTCTTCCATCCTCAACAAATATCACATGTTAACTTCTCTTCACCTCAACTTGCTTAGAGCACACATCATGTCCTGAACTCCATATCTCTTCCCTTCGAAAACTCTTTCACCCACGTTGATTCTGGCTCATAATGCCTCATGTAAGCTTGGGCCCATTTTAGACCTTTGTGTGTTCATTTCCTCTGACTTAGCCAATTTTTCAAATTCCTTCTCTATGATGGGCACGTTTAACTCACACAAGTCTTTCTTAGAATTTTCATCCGTCTTGAGGGTGCTTGAAGGGTGTTGTTTAATTGCTCTCTACCTTAGAAAATTTTCCAACCAACATGATATCACCCTTTCGCCTTAGAAACTTTATCAACCCATCTGCCTTAGAAATAATTTATTTCCTCTAGAAAATTTCATCAACCAAGTGCTCAAGTAAAATCTCCATCTTAAAGTCTTAGGCGAGGCGTGAAAAGTTTTCAAAATCATCTCCTTGTCGAAGATATCCATTACCCAGAAGAAAATTCCCCTCAGAAAATGCAAAATTCATGTGTATCACTACGAAGGGGAACATTTAATTTTTTGAATTTTATACCTTAGAAAAATATTTCATCATCAAAGTTTATTCTCACTCTTCCCCTCTGGGCGTATTTCTTTTCTTGCCTCCAGAAAATTTTCCAATTCACCTCCTCAAGTTGGGCGCATTTTGACTCCTTCTCTGCCAGTTCATACATGCCTTAGAAAATTTCCTCATCTCTTCCCAAGGTTGGGCGCATTTCTCTAGGGGAGGAGAAATTTTGACACTTGGAATTTTTTTTTCAAAACCCATCATCCTTAGCCAATTTTGGGTGCATATGAGGGGTGTAGGAGGAATTTATAATGCCTCAAAATTTTTCTTGTTTCTCCTCAAAGTTGGACGCATTTCTCTAGATGAGGGGGAATTTTCCCATACTTAGCATATTTTCAACTTACCCAACTCCACCTTGGGCGCATAAGAAGGGTGGAGGAGGAAAATTTTATACTTAGAAACTTTTTCTCACCTTGACTTGATTAGGGCGCATGTAGGGGGGCTAGGAGGAATTAACAATACTTAGAACATTCTTTTTAAAAGCCACCACCTTCAACAACTTTGGGCGCATATGAAGGGTGGAGGAGGAACTTTTAACACTTAGCAACTCTTTTCCTTAGCCACCAGCCAACTTGGGCGCATTTGGGACCCTCTACAGGAATTTTTACTTAGAAAATTTTCTAGTTCCATCTCCATCAAGGGCACATCTAGGGGGTCCTGCAGGAATTTTCCAACACTTAGTAACTTTTTCCTTCATGCCTCTTGGAGTTGGGCGCATTTGACAGGGGGGACAAGAATTTTCATGCCTTTGCAATATTCTTCATCCTATCTTCATCCTCTTGGGGGCGCGTTTAGCTAGGTGAGGAGGAATTCTTTCAAGACTTAGAAACTTTTTTCTTAACCTCCACTCCTATTCCAACATGGGCGCATCTAGGCTAGGGAATAGGAATTTTCTTGCCTTAGACAATTGTCAGTATTCATCTTTAGACTGGGTGCATTCAAGGGGTCTTCAGGGAATTCCTCATACTTAGGCATTTTTCTCCAAGCCAATATCTTGAGGGCGCACTTGAGGGGTCATGCAGGAATTTTCCTAGACTTGGCCACTTTTCCAACTTGCTCGCCCTTGTTTTACTATATTTAGTAAGTACCCTGGTTTTCACTCTTCTGTAGCTTGGATTGATTTGAAATTTTAACCACAGGATCCTCATGATCTAGTTGACCCGTTCACATTGCCATCTGGTGTCGACCTGCTATTTATAGCCTGTTTTTGGAGGTGATTTACTATTTATAGTAACTACTTGATTTCAGGACTTCTGCAACTTTGTTTGACGTGAAATTCGTTCCATAGGGTCCTCGTGGGTTGGCTGACTTGTTCACATTGGTGTTTTGTGTTGACTTGCTATTTATGGCCTGTTTCTGGAGTGCCTTACTATAAATAGTAAGTGCTCAGATTGCCTTCAAATTTTACCAGTGGACTCCTTGAAAGATATTGATCGCAGTGGGATACATCAGTTTTCAAAGATTTTGCTGTTTGACCCTTCGTTTTGGGTCCCGAAGTTGGAAACCGTAATCTGACTTGCATGTCGATCAAATGATCTCTATTTGACCCCGTTTCTGTTGCATGTTGCCCTGTTCGTGATGCTGAAGTGCTGGGTAGTTGCTGGAGTGGTCCTTCTAAAAATAGTATGTCTGAAAAATTGACCAATCAGCTGCCGGATGCGTTTGCATGTCACACCGCCCAAGAGATCTCAAAAAACCCAGAAAAACCTAGCAAACTAAACTGCATGCGAGCATTGGCTAAAAATAGTAAGTCCATAAAAGTGATCAACTCTGCCTGCAGTTTACCTTGTTGCGTAGCTCTTGAAAAACCCATGATGAATATGCTGACATGCACTGAAAAGTGCAACATGCAAACCCTAAAATTTGCTCTTGAAGGCATCACTGGTAAAATGTCTGAAGCCTGGCTTGCATGTTACATCATTGCGAAGCTCCTGAAAAACCCACAAAGAATGTTCAAACATGTTTTGAAAAAACACACATGCGAACCCTAAAAATGGCTTCTGAAGCCTGGACTGCTAAAAATAGCAAGTTGTTTGATCTCGCTCAAAATTTGTAGGCAGCAGCTTGAAGTGCTCTGAATGCAACATAGCACAAAATTTCAAAAGCCCTGAGAAAATGGTCCCAAATTGGGCAGTTACTAAAAATAGTAAGTTGTCGGAATTCAGTGAAATTTCAGTAGGAATTTGCTGGAAGCTTGCCGATTGCAGTGTTAAGCTCGTATCTTGATTGGTTCACTCAGATTAACCCCTAACTGGAAAGAAAGCAAACCCTAATTCTACAGACTTGGCCAAAATTTCAATTTAGCTCCAAAGACAGGCACATCCCCGGAATGACAGACAAAACAAAAGAGAGACGACAACAAAAGGAAACAAAAACCAAGCCAAAAGACCCGAAGAAAGCAAAAGTTAGGGGGTCCCCATCTTGAATGGGGCGATGTGTGAAAAGGTCACAACATTGCCCAACAACATAAACAACTTCCAAAAATGCGAGAATCCACCCCAACAATTTGCGTAGTCTGCAAAACCAAAACAAGGACAAGTGACAACAAAGTACAAAATGATAATAGAAATATAAATAAAAAAGATAAACAATCCAAATCAAATGAAATAAAAGAGATAACAAAGGGGAAGGAAGAAAACAACTAACCTCCGTGTGGTTGAAGGCTTCCCAAGTACCTGTAGCTATGGACAAGAAAAATTGTTAGGGTTGTTTGGGGGTTTACCTCAGTCAAACCCTTGCTTTGGTATTTCTACCTTCACAACAACCAATGATAAAGAGAGAAAAATAGTGTGTGCTCCTATCCTAAGTGCATCTAGGAATTAAGAGCAGTGACTAAAATGAAAGATTTAAAAGGATGTGAAAATCCCAAGGTGCTCAGAGGCACAAATAACATAATTGCTTGCAATAAAACAAATAAAAAGAACAATATTACCTAGAAGGGGTTTGAAGAAGCCAAGAAGATAAGGAAGCTAGAAAGGCAAGCTATAGAGAGTTGTGTGAGAGTTGAAAAGCTTGAGAGTGTTGTTGAAAGTTGTAACATGCAAGAAGTTGCAAGAAAAAAAAACCAAGAGAGAGCCAAGAGAGATTGCAACCATGAAAGATGGATTCAAAAATGAGAAGAGGAGGGAAAAGGAAGGAGGCAATGATCCATTCAAAAGATTCTTGAGCGGTTACAATTGACAGACAAAAGATGAAAAGTGACAAAATGCCTGGAAATGACCACAAAACACAAAACTGTCATGGGACGCTAGCGCGTTGCATGGACATCTGTGCGTAGCGCTAGTGTCCAAATAGTTTAGGCTCAAAAAATGGCAAGACACAAGAACATCACATGGCTAACACAAAAGTGACATTGATCTAACAAAAAGACAAGACTAAAGACAAATCCTAAGCACGATGGGAAGGTAAAAGGCTAATGCAAGGGCTAAAATGAGCCTACAAACAAACTAAGGGAATGCACACTAAATGAAGGAAAAAATATAGCGTCAAATTGTAAGGGTATGCAGTTTCTGATGTTATACATCCAAGATACATCATTATCTAAATCCTTTGAATGAGGTGAGAGGAGAGGGGATTCCTCAACCATCACCTGCACCCAAGATAACTCCTAATAAGAGGGAGGTAGATTGACTAAAGAAGCCGCAAGCCATAATAAAGTTGGCGACATTTCAGGAGCAAGAATCCCACCATGACACATCATGGGGGGAGAGAGCCATGGAGGAAGCAACCCATGTCGGGTCAAAAGAAGAGGTCTCAACAGAAATTGAGGAAAACACCAAAGTCACACCAACCATTAGGGAAGCCCCCTTGGGTATGATACTTGCCACTGGGGGGATGTAGAGAGAAGACCCAACATCCTAAGAAGACATGTCAGTTGGAAGAGAACTATCATCCTAAGAGCCAGAACCAAAAGCAATCAAGTGGTCTATGTGGGCATCTCGCCACCACGAAGTTGCACTAGCCTTATGCCTAGATTGGGAACAATCAAAAGCTAGGTGACCAATGGAAAAGCATCATCTACAACAGAAAGGGAGACCCTCATAATTGATCAACTGAGTCCAAGGCTTATCCCCCACCATTAGAACAATATTCCCATGGAAATGCTTGGAGATATCAATGTCCACCAAAATAATGGCAAACGTGGTGATACCCATGGAAAAAGTTATAGTGTCCATCCTTAGAAAACAACCAATGGCCTCATAATAGGATTCTTCCCAAAATTGGAGAGGAATATTGGGAAGCCTAAACTAAATTGGACTAATATTGAGAGGTTCAGAACGGGGGTTGAATAAAGAGGACCATGGCTTGAGCGAGAGGGAGTGATTATCCCACAACCATATCCTATTATCCAACACCAAATTCCTATCATCTGAAGAGTCAAAAGTCACAATGAAGAAGCCCTAGTGGCACAAGGATAGAGTTTGATCTTTCCCTCAACAAGAGACAATCATGAATTTGAAACCCATTTGTTCAAGTTGGGAACAGAGGTCCACAAGTTGTTAAATCTACCAATAATGCCAAGATGACTATAAAAATATTCATTATCAACAATCTCCTATCGACAAACCATGGTAGGGGGGTTTTGGAACAAAGTAGGTGTTGTGTCTTGTCACATAGAGGAGGGCGAGTAGGGGCCCCCAAACCCACCATGGTCGCATAGGATGGGGAACCAGGAGCAAAACCTCATGTGGCAAGAGGACTCATAACACCATCTGCAGCAAAAAATTGAACCTCAGACATAGGAGAATTCATGCAAGCCATAGGATCAGTTGTTGAAGGCACCGACACATTTTCCATGTCAATCCTTGAAACAATGCAACCATCACCAACTACAGGACAAGAGGGTGAGACAACACCTAATCCATCTCCAAAATCACCAGTCACACCACCAACAAGGGCAGAGAGCAGTAGAAAATCCATTTGCAATGGTCTGGAAGTAGAAGTGGATGAGGGTAGGAGCTAAGCCATTTCATAAAGAAGAATTTTTTAAGATATCTTTTAGTAAGTTGATGATATGTTCCAATGTTCTTTTACAGATCCAACTACAAACCCATAAGATTGCATTGAAGGTTTTTCATTTTTAAGTGCTGCTAGATCACTAGGGAAATGCTCCTTATGTTGTTGCCCCAGTCCCACTGACCTCACCTTCTCACAAGGGTCAATCCCCTCCTCAAGTACATTGGTGTGGACATAGTTGAAGTTCAAGACCTTCTCATGGATCTCATGGTTTTCCTGCACGAAAATGAAGATCTTGGGGATGGTCCCAACACTCTCACCAACCCTTTGGTATTTCACAATTCACAACCTTATGGTTGGGATGATGCTAGTGGGTAAAATGATAAAATTCCTAGATTGGTATTAGCCATATCTCCTATTAGAAATGATAAAGCCCTCAGATGATGCTCATTAGGAGCAAGCTAATGTGGATGTTGCTAACAAGGGTTGGTACCTTGAAATACTCCCCTTACTTTTTTCCCCAAAATTCAATACACAAACCAACAAGAAGTCACTGATTAGCGTTAGCTCCAAATGCAAATCAACATGGAAAGTAACTCTAACCAAGAATGTTCACCATGATCCCAATGTGGGCGAGGTGATAGCATATGGTCAAAGGATCATTAGGAATAATCTGAATAGAAATTATAATTCATCTACTGATGCAGGCATCCACAAGCAGTGGGAATACTCCACTTATTCAGTGGGTGAGATTATTACATTATTAAGGCGGCAAGCCAGCCATTAAATCCTCTCTTCCACTTATTTCGTGGGGGAAAAACAGTCCACACAACCACTTATTTTGTGGGGGAATTTACAAACAAGAAAGATGTTTATTTTAAAACTCAACCACTCAATTGTGGAAGTGTAACCAAATATAAATTGCAGCAATAAAATGAAATAGCCGTTAATACTACTAACTAGCTTTACAATGAATAGAAATAGCTACAAATAAGAAAGCTTCCAGAATCACACATTGGTTAGAGTAACACTTCCTCTAACATTTACAATGTAAAAAGATAAAGAAATGAAGCTCAACGAGCAAATTACAATTATTTAAAAAATCTGATTTAGAAACAGCATTAACAGAAAATCAGACCAGCAATGTCAAACCTCATAGAAATGGACGTAACTTTGTCAATTTAGCTTCGAAAGCTCTCAAACCATAGCCAATCAACAGCTAAGAGCTAGGCGTCCAACCTCTATTGAGAAAACGAGCCAAAAACAGAGAGAAACAACTGGCATGATTCCCAAGGCAGCCAAGAAGAAAGGTACGGCCTCCAAGAAGGGTCAACCTTCTCCCAAAAATCTGCAAACTTCCAGAATTTGTCGCCCTTCACAGTGAAACAGCATGGACGAATACCCATATTGAATTAAAAATCTGTGACGAAGCTATGAACAGAAAATAGCTTCATCCATGTCAAAACCAACAACTTAGAAACAGGCTATACATCAACAACTCGTTAGAATTATCAGAAAATGAAGCTCTGTTTGCACCTCTGAATGAAGCACAGTCTCATATCTCCACCTAGGAAGCCATAGTTTCAGGCCTGAAGGATGGATTGAATTTGCTAAGCTTCCCCTTAGCCAGGTTCTGGATTCAATCCAACAACATAACTTTGCTTTTCAAAACATAACATAATCAGCTCTTCACAAAACAACAATATATAAATTTCAATTGAAAAATGAAACACTTCAAATTCCAAGAAGTTGAATCACCTCAACTTCCAAAAGGGATGCCACCTTTAAGCATTTACTTTTTGAAATAATAAAACATTATTCATCCTCCTTTAGGCATCCAATTTCACTTTGCAATAATAAAGCATTTATTAAATCATTAAATGCTCACTTGACCCCTTAATGTCCCCTCTTTAAAAACAACATGAAGTTATCATTCCTAGGCGTGGGGTACAACTGAAAAACATGAAATTGACTAAGTATAAAACTCAATCCATGGAGATAACCAAAACCAAAGCCAAAACTGAAACTGAAGGATAGCAAGATGACTTGAGTTGAACTGCTGATGTTGCCACTGCCAAATTTAGACCTACTATAAATAGCCAACTGCTATAAAAGTAAATTCACATCAAAACAACAAAAAACCAAGCTGAACAACTGAACTGCTGCTAGACAGATACTGCAAAAAGATAGACTTGCTAAAAATAGCGAACTGCTATAAATAGTAAGTCTACATAACATCCTCTGAACGCCAACTGAGCAGTATTATGACTTACTATAAATAGTAAATGTTTCCAAATATCATTTGAGCACAAACCTGGCAACCAACATGACTTACTATAAATAGTAAGTGCTCAGAAAGATTGACAGATTCAGATGCATGTCACACCACCATGGAGATCTCTGAAAACCCAGAAACCTTTTACATGCAAACCCTCAAAAAAACATCTGAAAGAGGAAACCCTAATTTTCTGCATCAGCTTAGCCTATGGATTTCCGGAAATAGGCTAAATCCAATTGAGGAGCGTAGGGCTAAAATGGAGACATTACATACCTCTTCTCTAACAACCAAGACTTGCCAACTAGATGGGGCAATCCTAAAGATTGTGATCCACTAGCTGTTGGGTTTATTGCTATTTTTTGGTTAAATTTATCTCTCAGTCTATAGTTAACCCACATTTGAAAACTTTGTAATGATTTTATTGTATATTTTTGCCTAGCCTTGACTTCAAAGTGTAATTCTCTTCCACCCAAATACAAAGTCCAATGTGGCAGCGGTGTTGGTGTTTTGTAGGGGCAATATGCCTCTGTTGGGATTATTTTAATGCTCTTGCAAGTAAGCGAAGGGTTCAGGCTGCCCTCCAGTGTGGTGGGGTCTACAAGGATGATGCACACTGGTGCGCGGGGGGTTTTCAATCGCTGATGTGGCTTTTCACCAAAGTTTGTGCCTTCATGGAGGGTGTTTGGATGGCTCCGACGGAACTGCGAGAAGTGTGTTGCTGGCCCTGATGGGCCTAGTAGAATGTCTTGTTGGAACTAGGGCTTTTGTTGTGTTCCCGGGGAGCTCGACACAAGATGCTGCCATGGAAGATGAGATCATTGCTCCTTCATGACAATTGGTCTTTGCTAGGAGGATTTCAAATCTCTGTGACAATTGTTGTTTATGTCGATCTATGGCTAAGATTCAAACTTGTTTACACCTTCTAGGCACACCTATTATCCTAGGTGTCCGCTAATGTAACTCATAGGGTAGATTGGGCAGTTGGGATTGAAAGAAGTTGATGGAGTGGAGGAGTGCGGCAAACAATGGGATAGAGTTGTGTTGTGATGTTCACAACACGCCCCATTTTACCCTTAAGCAAAATGAGGACCCCCTTTGTTGCTTTTGCTTTTGTGTTGGTTTGGTTCTGCTTGTGGGGACAGTATGGGTAAAATGTCCTTGATGCTGGAAATTCAAGATGCATAGTGATTGGTGAAAAATAGTTGATATCAATAAAATCTGTGTTAAAATTCAGCTAGGGTTGCCTTTTGAATGATTTGAAAATTTTGTGTATTTTGAGGGTTATGTCAAAATTTTGTGAAAAGTCAACACTAGGCTGATTTGGTCAAAATGTATCTCATATACATTGCCGTTTGTATGTATATTGAATATATTGTTTTTTTATGTCTGTCGGGTTATAATTTGCATCGTGTTTAAAAACCCGTTTTACATTTGTATCTTAAGTGTTAAAACTTGAGTAATACAAATCCAGACCCGATGTCTTTTTATTGTGTGCTGTATAATGATAGAAATCTGCGTTCGTACATGTATATCGTTGTGCATGTATCTTTTATGCAAATCCAAAATATACATTGGCGGATGTCAAAGGAAATTCAAAGTTAGCATATAAAGTCAATCTTCTCATTTGTATGTTTAATACATTGCAAGTATACATATTTTCATATACATACATGAGCGGGCCCGAAAAGAAAATTCAATTGAATTTAGGAAAGCGGACTTGAGTAGTTATGTGTATGTGTCTTTGTATGTATAAACACATGTATATGATATACAGATACAAATCCGGATGCGATTAGAAAGTTAAACTTGGTTAACTTTAGGTGGGGTCCACCTTTGTATGTTGGGATACATTTATTCGATATACAAAAAGCGAGATACAATTGTGGATGCGAACTTAGGTTTAAATTGCGAAATAAAGTGCATTTATTCATAGCGAAAAGGGGAAAAGTCAACAACGCGTTTGTATATGTATAACGTGCATGTATGCAATATACAAAAAGGTGATACAAGAGTATATATACAAGACCGGATCTGAAATTAATTCCAATTTGTTTTATAAATCCGATAGAGTTCGCGTTTGTATGTTTTGACAATTGTATAAGGTATACATGAACATATACAAACAAATATACAAAACAAACAAGAGGGAAAATTGCAAATGCATAAAGGTACCTCGTGCAATGCTTTGAGATACAAAAGGTGTAAGAGACCTGGTGTCTCTCAACCCTCAATTGATGTCAAATGATGAAATATGTTTTTCGTTTTGCTGGGTTTTGAATGTTTTGGTATTTTGTGATTTTTGCAATATAAAGGCTTGTGCGATTTTTGCATAAAACAATTCTAAAATATGTAATAAATTCAAGAATGCAAATCTGGAGTAAATCAACTTCTAAATTGATAGCAAATGATTTTATTGTATCGGAAGAATGATTACATAGCTGAAATAACAACATGCAAATAAAAAGGCAAGCTATTTTTATTCAAGGAACCTGAATAAGCTTGCAGCCGCCTGTATGAAGTGAATAGATGGTACGACCAGCTGAAATAAGACAATCTTCCTCTGTAAGATAGACGCAGTAGCCTCTAGAGACCAAGGCGCAAGCATTGGGAGGAATGGCGACCAAAAAGGCAAGGCATTTTGTCTTGCAAGAAAGGTACGGCCTTGCAGCTGAGAAGTACGACCAAAAAACAGCATTAAATGCAGCCGTACGGACTTCAAGAAGTGTCAGATGATAACTACGGATAGCCACTGAAGAAGAATCCCCTTCTAAAAGAAATCGATTCAAACCCTTGATCAAAACTTCTCAATATGCTCAAGTATGACCTCTGTGTGAAGCCACTTTGATTAGGAAGCTTCAGTTGATCTTTCACAACCTCAGTATGCCTGATTCTGAAGAGGGAATGTTCTCCAAAATCTGATTTGCAGAAACCCTTGTTTCTCAAACTCCAATTTTCTCAGGGAGATGAAGACAAATTAAAATAATCAATCATAATGAGTTTCATTTGTCTTCGAAACATTAAATAAACCTCTCAAGAGGCTCGACCCCCAAAAAGCAACTTCAAATGCATTTAATAATATTAAATTCGCCCTTTTCAATACTTAGGCTCATTAATCAATAAATGGCGTCCCCTTTATTGAGTAATAAATACTCATTAAATAATCATTTCGCCTCTTTTATTTTAAAGTCATTAAAATACTTTATAATAAGCCATTTAAATAATTAATAACTTTAATATTTCACTTAAAGTGACTTTATAATATAAAGTCAATAATAATCTTTTAATTATTATTAAATACTCCATTATTCCTCGTTTGCTCAACAAACTGTCAAACTGGGTCGAAACTGAGAAGACTAGCTGAGCCAGGTGCCCTACCAAAAATAGGAACCCCTGTCGGCCTAACTTACTATAAATAGTAAGTGCTTGAATATCACTCTGGAAGCCTCTGCAAAGGCCCAAACCTGAATCAACTGGAGGAGTAATGTCCCGAAACTCTGGATAATTGCCAAGGAAGACCTTCTCATCACATTCGTCAGCCTACGAGGGTCAAAATGATAGGCTCACTCCTCAACAAACAATGTCAGCTAAAATGAGGACATTACAAAAGGCAAACTTAACAATTAAAAGGGTCATTAAGTCGAAATGTTTGTAATAACGTCGTCACTTTTTCCTTGTACATTAATGAAAAGTGCATGTATAAGATATACAAAACGAAAAAGTACAAAGGCTAAACGTATACAAAATTCAAAATATGCATTAAACAGTAGAACAAGGCAAAAATCAAATTTGTATATGTTGTATGCAACATTTAATGCATGTCTACCATGGGAAATACCTAATTTCGAGAAGAGTAAAAGGGAATTTTGATTGCATAAACTTCACAATTGCATACAAAATTCAATTGTAGAGTATTCTACAGAGCTAAGGCGAACGAAGGTGAATTGCGATTTCAAGGGTGGTTGTAGTGAGCTCGAAAGGTAAAATCTCTTGTCAACAATGTAAAAGTCAACGGTTGCAAATCCAAGTATGTATCTAAAATTCCCACTTGTGTTTAACAAAGTGCAATTACGGTAAATTTTGCAGTAATTACAGTAGGGTAACGGTAAGGGTTTAAAATTGGCTAATTACTGCGATAAATTGTGAAACTCAAACACAGTAGGATAGCCATACATAATTCAAAGGGTGAAAAGAAAACACTTAGGGTAAAAAATCAATGGTAAAAATGCATGGTAAAACCCTAGAAAACGTAAATATGGTCGTAAAATGAATATGTTTCTTGACAGGATGCCTCCCAAAGGGAAGAAAACCGAGAAAACGGTTGGAAAAGGAGAAAAGAAAGACACAAGGAAAGAAATGGTTAAAGAAGAATTTTCAAGTAGGGGTTATAATTCACAAATCTAATCTTCGGGAGGAAGGGCAATTGACACGGAAATTGGGGATTTCGACTCTGCCGAATTGTTGCAGAAGATTAGAGTGCCTAGAGCGTCTGTAGAAATGAAGAATATACTTGATGTGGGATTGTTTAATGTTGCGGGATTCCCACTTGCAATGGAAGCTAGGGATTTGGTTATTGAATGCATCCAGAGGTATGACATGAACTCCAGGAAGGTGAAGCACAATGGTGTGGTATATGTAGACTTGTCGGTTGAAGGAATAGCTGAAACCTTTGGTTTGAAAATCATTGGTGAAATGAAGGAAATAGATGTGGATGGATACACTGCTGACTTCAAAACAAATGAAGCATCTTGCAAAAGCACAATATTTTATGGATGGTATTCACAGGACAAGAAACCAAAGGCAACTGCTAGGGTCACAAAGCATTTGTATAGGACACACTTCAGATAAGACATTCATATAATGATCACATTGTTAAGCAGACTAATGGGTTTGGCAAATGCAAGTACATTTGAGCCATGGATGTTTTCTGTGATTCAATTTGTCAAAAAAGAAACAGGGGCGGTTCACTAGGCCCAGGCTATTAGCAATGCAATATTTGCACACGTCATGAGATGGAACAAACATAGGATGTTCTTCATGTCATCTTATATAGTATACTCATGTGCAACCAAGATGCAATTGGGAGGAATACCAAGGATTGGTATATTGGGAAATCACCTAGGGCAGGTGTTAGTTTATGATCATTACCTAGATTTGCAGGAAAAGAATGTAATGCAGAATTATATAAGAGTTAAGAGTTAATGATGTGTTTTATATGTACTTGGTGAGAACACTAATAGGGGATAGAGAGAAAAGGTTATTAGAGGAAGCACAAAATGCAATCAATTTGCATAGTGGATGGTACATTCAATTTCCTACTTTCACTTACATTAGAACAAAAGGATTCATGGGTAAACCTTTCAAACTGCCAATGTTCCCAACAGACAAAATGGTGCTGTTAGAATTTACTAGACAAATATTAAACATTTATGGTATGTACAAGGTAAAATTTGGCAGAGGCAATAGGAAGTTTCCTTTTGGTATTGGTAGATACCAATGTTTCAGCAAGGAAGTTGCCCAAGCCTTTTGGTATTGGTAGATACCAATGTTTCAGCAAGGAAGTTGCCCAAGTATTAGAAGCAGAATTGCAGTATTTTGGTTTTCAAACTTTGGATTTGGCTAGACCATTCGACCCATTTAGAAGAATACTAAATTTTGTGGACAAGATGTTTAGACATCAGCCACACCTTGAAGATTTTTGGGCTGATTGTGACAATGAAGCAGAAGTTAGGAAAAGGGCTCATCAAAGACTAACCCTCAACCAAATAAAAACATTGGGAGTACTTGAGGTACCCCAAGAGATTAAAAAAGACGATGAGAAAATATTGCATACAAGTTATGATGCCAAAAAGGTGGCTGATGAAATTATAACTGAGCCAAATTGGAGTCAGCCTGAGGAGGCTTCATTGGACAATATCTCAAGGCCAATAATAACATATTCAGAGGTTTGGATAAAAGAGAGAATAGAGGAATTGAAGGCCAAAGGGTTAATAGTCACTTACCAAGGGAAGAAGGGTAAAAAGAGGAGCTTGGAAAGTGAGGATAATTTTGATGATTTCTTGAAAAGAAAGAGGCAAATAGTAGAGGCTAAGATAGCCAAAGCAAACATTGGAGCCACATTATTAGATCCTTATGCATTAGGGGTAACAGTGGCTATCCCCTCAGGAACATTTACATCTGCAAAGGAAGGAACATCAGCTGCATCTACCACAGTAGAGCAGGCTCCAGTACAAACACCTACAGTGCCTCAACAAACACCAAGTGGCCAAAGCCTACCAACAACTCAACAAACACCCTTGGCAACACAAACACAGCAACAGAAAATACAAGGGTTTGTCCAAGTCAAACAAGAAATGACTGAGGAGATGGTGAAAAAAGCATCCATGGCTCAAGCATCCACAAAGGAAGATATAGATGTGGTGGATGTGGATAAAGTTGTAGATGTGGATGATGTGGAAAATGATAAAGATGAAAGTAAGGATGAAAGTAGTGGTGACAACCTAGAGCTAAGTAGCAGTGAAGAAGAAGACAGGCAAATACCTAATAGTCACCTCATGCTGGGAGCATTTGATGCAGGGTTATCACAAAAGGCAACCACAATATTAAAAATTCTAGAGGTTACTGCACAATCGGCAGAAGATGTAGAAATGATTGATCCATTTGGTAATTTGGTGCCTGAGAACATCATCGAGGAAGTAAAAGAAGCTGCCCAGGAGATACCGAAGGATCAGGCAAAGGAAAAGAAAGGTGAAATCATTGGTGATGCACCGTCTTCTCAGAGAGAAAATATATTACTTCAAGAAAATGTTCCTATGGATGGCACAGAGAAACCAGAGGACAAGGGAGATGAAGGAAAAGATGCACCAACTAAAGGTCCTAATCCTAAAGCATCTCATGAAGAAGAGCCACAAAATATAGAGGGACATAATGCTCAACAAGAGCACCAACAAGAAGAGGGTCAGAATGCTGATCAAGAACCTCCCCAGCAACTTCATGACCAACAACAACAACCTCCAGAACAACAACATAATCAATAGCAGCAACATCACCAAGAGCAAGAAGAAGTGATGACAGTGGAACCTCAGGATGAGGTGATGAATGATAAGGCTTAGATACAAGCATGGCAGTACCATCTTGGGTTGGATCTGAGGTGCACCAAGAGTCAGCAGTGCAGCTGGTGCCAATTGATATAAAAAGCTTATTAGCTAATGAGGCCGCCAAGAGGGGTAAAAGGAAGGCAAGGATCATGCCTACACTAAAAAGAGATCCTTCTGGTACCGGAACTGTGCAAATGGACTTTCCTCAAGCTGACAAAGAAAAGGGTGAAATAGGCATGGAGGAATACAATGTTATAAGTATGAATCTTGGACATCTTAACCAGGAGCAACATATTGAAGAGCTGCAAGAAATGGCAGAATTAACTGCCACCAAGATGAGGAAAGATAAATAGAAGATAGTGCAGTTGAAAGGGCACATTGCCCAATTGCAACAATTTATCCAAGGAATGATAGATCCTGGACAAGGTTTACACAAGTTACCTTCAGAATTAACAATTTTGTCTAAAGAGCAAATAAGTGACATGGAGAATAAAAGGCACGAAGCTAGCATATTTGAAGAGTATGTAAAGACATTTATGCAGAAAGGGGAGGAGGTAACACAGATTGCAATTAGAAATTGGGACACCACTCTTACTGAAAAGAATAACTGTGCTAGCCTTCTACAAAAATGTCAATCAAGAATAAAACAGAATAAAGATGAACTGAATAAACTCAATGCCATTGAAAAACATATGGAAGCATTGGTTAATGAAGGGGTCCTGACCTTAAAGGTTGCTTTTCAAGTACATCGATGGAAAATGGAGCTGAAGTTTGAGGAAGGTATACTTAGGCCTTGCATTATTAGTGTGCAAGAATTGGAAAGAACTGCTCAGGACATGCTAGATAAACGTGTTAAGATAGTGCAACATTTGGTAGGGCATCCTTGCTCTAGGGCTCAGGTGTATGATGTATCCACAGCAACAAAAGAGTTTAAAGATATCTTTCAGTCATGCATTGATGACCCTGTGAATAAATTGAGTGAGGAGGTGATGGAATTGATAATGGAATTGAGTGCCAAAATTAAGAAGTATCGGAAAAGAAGAGAAGATATGGAAGGCAGGGCACAGGTGTTGAAGAAGCGTGTAGAGATGCAGCAATATACATGGGAAGCATCTCAAAAGACAGGTCATGCACCCATATCAGCCTTGGCCGAAAGATATACAAGCTATATGAGACAGAAGAAAGGAGATCCATATGTGGAAGACACCAGAGATAGTGATTGATATGCTCATTCATTGATTGTTTCATTCTTTATTTTGTTATTCTTTTGTATCTGCGGAAAAGTCAAAGATAGGTCAACCGTAGAAGACCTTGTGACATTTCAAAAAGATTCTAAAGGCATCTTTGCGACCAGGAGAATATTCTTTCAAGATATTTTGGAGTGACAACTGGCAAATAGTATATTCCAAGGATATTCCTATGTGCCAGCTGGTGCATAGTTGGCAAGTCTTCTCCACCGTTGTATTGTATTTTGAATATGAACCCTTGATGGGATTTTGTAGCTGTAGTGAAGGATCTAGATCTATATAAGGATCTTTGCTACACTTCTTTTAGTACACAGGTAGTACATACGACCTACATAGAAGAAACACCCCAGAGCGTTTGCAAGAGAAGTGACTAGGAAGAGTACTTTGAGCATAGTTAGGTAGAGGAGAAATTCACCTGTGTTTGTAGGAAGGATTATGTGGAACATCCTGTTTTCCTTTTTACATTTGCAAAAACATCTGTAAGTTTTGATGATTTTGTTGATACATTTGAAAGATTTGAAGTCATGAAACATTGTAAATTTGAAATGGCTAGCATATATTAGTAAATGCAAATATCAAATTTCTGCATCTATTCCAGAGTGTTATTTGATACAGGTGTTTCTGATATATTTCCTTTAAAGATTGCAATTCTGTATGTGAATTTGTGAAATGATCTGGATTAGCATATGTGAATTTACTTACTTTTGAATTGTCCAGGATAATCAAAGCTTGTACACGTGAGTAGCAGAGCATTATATTCCTATTTTGATCATGTTTCTAACCTCTAGCTTTTCTCTTTCTTTTGCCAGTAGTTTAAATAAATAGCTCACACAGTAATCTAAAGGAAATTGTTAAAGATTTTGGTAAATACATGTGAATGATAAAGATCTTTGAACAGTTTTCATAAATTCTGAGATACAGAGCATGTTTCCTTAAAATTCATGCAAAGATTGACAGTAAAGTTACAAATATTTGCAAAGGATCAACACTTTGAGAGTGCTTTAGAATTACTTGCAAGGATTGAGTAATCTTAGCCAGCAAAAGAACAACTTAAATCACGTAAGGCCCCTTGTTAAACAGCTTCACATTGAACCATGGGTAAATCTGACACAGTTATGACCTAACTAACATTAGACTTGGGATTGTGAATTATCATTTGATAATTCTCCATATCTTTCAAGATAGACAAAGTTCATAGTGAATTTTATCTCGTGTTGTGTGTGTATAACATCCACATCAACAAGTTGGTTGCTCCCGGCGAGGAATGCCTGGGGTTAAGCGTGTGCTATGTCTTGTCTGGCTACTGATCAGAGATTTGGTTGGTCCATTCAAGCTCTACCCTGTCAGCAATATGTGATAAATGCGATTGAGAGGAAACTCTTCTGTATCAGGAATATCTTAGCACTTCCTTTCTCGCCGCCGTTGTACATGATGTTTTTTTCTTGCAGGGGTTTGTTGAGATCATTCCTTGGTGCTAAAATTAGGCAAGGTATGTGCGGTTAAAATCTTAAATTGGGATGATGTTGAGATCGAGAAACCTACTCTTGTGTAACATTCCAACTAATCTTCAGTTTAGAAACGGTAACTAACTACCAGATTCAGCTGAAGTGTAACTAACTAGTTTTTCTTACGAGAGTTTCCTATGCAATAACGAACAGGAAAGATAAACAATCTGATCAATAACTACTTAAACATTCATCAACTAACTTCTAGTTTTTCAATTTCAGCTGAAAATGTTACAATTAATAGTTTATATAACTGAAAACCACAGATGGTTATGAACTAACTTTTCCATTACTTTTGAAATGAATAGAGCATTTATTACAGCTATGAAATAAACATAATAAAGTAAATATAACTGAAATAAAGAGAGAGAGAGAGAGAGTTATAAGAAAAGTACAGTCTGAAGGCTTCCTGCTGGAATGCTTGTACAAGACTTTGTCTTCAAGGGAAAAGGAAATATCATCAAGGGCTTTTCTGCCCAACCAAAGACCTACTGGTCTCCCGTGTTTCCTCAACTGAAGAAACCCGACCCTTCACGAGGGCAGTCAATAAAGGATCTCATAAATACCATCATGCCATCTAAATAGTTTATATAACTGAAAACCACAGATGGTTATGAACTAACTTTTCCATTACTTTTGAAATGAATAGAGCATTTATTACAGCTATGAAATAAACATAATAAAGTAAATATAACTGAAATAAAGAGAGAGAGAGAGAGTTATAAGAAAAGTACAGTCCGAAGGCTTCCTGCTGGAATGCTTGTACAAGACTTTGTCTTCAAGGGAAAAGGAAATATCATCAAGGGCTTTTCTGCCCAACCAAAGACCTACTGGTCTCCCGTGTTTCCTCAACTGAAGAAACCCGACCCCTCACGAGGGCAGTCAATAAAGGATCTCACAAATACCATCATGCCATCTAAGTCTCGTGTCAAGAACCTATACTACCCTGGTCGATCCTTCACTATAGGTTCTCCTAACTAGAAAGAGCATTTTGACCAGGGGTATATCTGGTTCTTGATGGCTGACTAATGCTTATTCAAAGCATCATAACCTTGGCCAAGTATTTATCAATAATGAGCACATTTCTCATGTTGTCAGCACTCTCACCCTTACTCGACATTATTTCATTTGGCATTTGAGTTTATATAATCATTGACTCAACTCATAATTTGTTCCACAAACAGGGTTAATTTGTTCATTTCTTACATACATGAGAAAGTATGATAGTTTTAATCGACGATGAATGAATACTTTAGTTCAATATTTGTATATTTTATTTCTTCTAAATGACATTTGAAAAAGATTATGAAACATACCCGATTCAAGAACTGAAGAAGAACAGAGTATGATGTGGTTCAAGTTATATGGAGAGGAGAAGAACACAAAAAATCTCGGTAGAAGTTTAAGAAATCACAAACAGATCGCAAGGTTTAGAGATCAATGTCTTGACTAGGTTCGTGGCTTAAACACAGAGTAAAGTGTTGACTTCGAATTTAACAGAGAAGAAAGTATACACAAAGCATTACAGGTGCAAGGTTGGGTAACAAGACAAGATCAAAACCATTAGGGAAAAGAGTATTCAATAGGACGGGCATTGTGATTTTGCAAAGATTTGATATCATTAAAACAACAACAGGTCAAGATCTAAATGTTTGCACTATTAGTACATAGCAATTCCACAATCGGATTTATTGAACTATTCATTGATAACAATTAAGTAAAATGAAAGATTCTCATCTCACATGCCTGGTTATGCAGGTCTGAAGCTCGAAGAATCTCCAAACTCTTCCCTCCAACGAGCTAGACAAAGGCAACAATGCTTCTGAAGTTCTTTACTGACCAAAGGGTATTCAGAGACGGCTTACACTAGAGATCAAAAGTTATTTCCACCTGAAACTGTGTAATGTCCCCTTCTCATCAGTGATCGGCTCAGTTACTCATCAGCCTATTCCAGAGGCCCGTAGGCTCGCTGAGGTAAAATTAGGATTTCCTTGCTTGGAGGTTTGAGGCATTTTCCGGGTGTTTACTATTTATAGTAAATACTATTTTTAGCAGTGGTCCTGTTGGCAGTGCTTCAGTGTGTTTCTATTCTTGTTGGAGCAGTTGGTAATTTTGGTGCAACTTTCAAAATACTGAAGTTGTTGGCAATTATTTAATAAAAGCAATTAATGTTATGTTTCCTGGTTGACCCCCTTGGCCTAGGAGGATAACTTTAAGTTGTGTTTAAAAGAGGGGCTTGGAGAGGGACGCCTTCATAAAGGTGTTTTATTATTTTTAATAAAGTTTTTATGTTGCCATGAAATGGACGCCATCTTGAGGAATTATGAATTTTGGGAAATTTGAAAAGTTTCTTCAGTGGCTTTTGGCGTGCCTTGAAGGGAAGTTGATGAGTTTTCTTCTTCTCTATAAAAATGAAGTTTGCTCCAACATTTGGGATGCATGAATTTATGATATTGTTATGCTGTCAAAATGACATTGTGAATTTTTCTTCGAGGGATGCTTACCTCTTAGATTTCAACCAATTTCGTGTTTGCAAGACAACACCTAGTTGGTCATATTGCTGCTTCTCACTCAGACTAGCAGATGGAGTTCAATTGTTGATGAATTTTGGAGTTTTATCAGTTTTGGTGTTGCTGGTTGGTCTATAGCTGAAATCGATTTTTGCTTATAGCTCTTTGGACATTGTGAATTCTGTTCTGGGTATTTGAGCAATTTTTTTGTTGGCCTTGGGCGACCCTTCCTACAAATTTTGAGATTTTATTTTGAAGAACTCAATTTTCTAGAGAAAATCGTACCTTCCAGTTGGGCCGTACCATTTGGAGAGGCATTGAAATTCGTGCCAAATTGTTGGGGGTTTCTAGTTGCTGTTTCAGTGTTCAAAATTGGTCGCCAATCTTCCAGAGGACCTTTGCAATTTATTTGACATCATTTAGAGGTATACCAGTAGAGTTATTAGCATTTCTTTGTTTTCACAGTTGCTGGTTTTTGTAATCAGATTGATAGAAGTTCAGTTTTGTCCTTCAGTTTTCAGTATTGGAGTGTTAAATCATTGATAGAACTCATTATCCTATTCTTGTCATTGTTCTCTATCATTGTAATACTTGTAATTTGCAGACTTTTTGAATGTAAGGTTGAGATATAGTAGTACTAATCCAACCAATGTTATTTGTTGCAATTACTTGTAAAATTCCACATTAAATACCCCTGGATGGTTTACCGCCAGTGTGGAGAATTGAACTTGTATCTCTCTTTGTACCCACTATCAAGTGGTGAATCCCCACTCCTAAGTGGATGCCTGCCGCAGCGGAAGAATTAGTTAGTTTGAGTTTCTATGGCTGGTTATCCGCCTAGTTATTTCATTTTTTAATAATTACTCCGTCATATGTTAGCACCTCGCCCTCACTGGGATCTTGAGTGCACATTTTGACGTTGAGTTTTATTTTCAGTTTCAGTTGCATTCTCTTTCTGTATCAAGTTTGGATACTAGGGACCCTCTAACCATATGCTCACCCCTCTTCCTTAAGTGGTTTTAGGGCGCATTCTTGGTTAGAATTGCTTTGATAGTGTTTTGGCTTTGGCGCTAACACTAATCAAGTTGGCCAAGTGTTGGTGATTGTGTTAAATTGTGTCAAAAAATTGGTTAGCATATTTCAAACTGGAGTCTCGAACAATATGATAATGCTTTCCCATGATATGCTCGACAGAAAAATATACCCAAGAATGCCCACTCGAAAAGAATGCCGACTGATAGAGAGAAGAAGAAGAGAGTGAGAATGAGGAAGCAAGGCAAGATGAGTGCCGATACTGAATGAGGAAGCAAAACAAGAAGAATGCTGATACAGAAATGAGGAAGAGAGAGTCAAGAGTGAGAGCGTGCTCCAAAATAAGGAATGCCAACCTCCCTTCAACTCGAGCCAAGATCCAAGAAGAGAAACGACTGCATGAATTCATCTTGGGCGTTTCAAAAGGCACGAAGGCAAGGGTGGCAGGGAGTTATTGCCTCCCATCCTCATCGACGGCAGGAAATTTGATGTTATTATTATTAACTTTAATAAATTTAATCATCGGACTTTGAGGTTGCTTTTATTATTAGCTTTAATATTTTTATTTACATAATTAACTCTCAAAGTGCGCATAAGGCTAATTACATGACTTCTAAAGGAGTACAATGATGCACATTTTAAATTGCCTTGTTTTTATAATTATTTAATTGAGATATATCCCAAGATTACGATTTCAATGTAGTCACCTTACACCAACTCATGGCTAGATGATAATTTGATCCTTTATAGACTACGACCTCTCCTTGATGATATTTCCCTTTCCCTCGAGGTGTTGGCAATCCTGCAACCACTTGACAAAGAATTAGGGTTAGACCGTTCTCGACATCATTTTTTTTTAAATAAAAACTCGTCAACACATTCACTATATACATATATAAGGAAATCATTCATAATTGCAGTTATAACAAATAAATGAAAAATTCTTTTCCCAATTTCACATTCTCATGAAAGGTAGTTATTCACAACTAACATAACGACCATAATTTCATTGCCATAATCTTGTTCAAGACAAAAGGGATGTAACATCTTGCTTTCTCATTATGAAAATGGGGGTTGTGATTGAGCCTCATGCATGTGAAGGCTTGGAGTCATGAATTAAACATCATTTCATCCCATTTCTAGCGAAGCTGGCAGATTCGTGCAAGATTTCCATTTAAAGGCTTGCATTGCTAGGGTATTACCAAAGATGAGCTTGTAGGGTTAGTAGACAGAATGTGATCGTCCAAGGCTGTGAGAATTTCCATGATTCCACTATAAATTGATGCTTTTGATGATGTCTTGCGCACAATCATCTTTTGAGAAAAATGTGTTGTTACCTTTCTAGTATGCTACGACTATCCTATTACTTATAATTTTCTTCTCTATTCTCATGGCTAATGACCTGTCCATATAGAATTGAGAGTTTAGAATATATTTTCTAAGGCATTGGTGGGGTTGGTAAAATTTGAGGGGATTAGCAGCTCTCATTGAACTATTGCAGCTCCTCCTCTCCCCCTTGCTTCCATCCGGATGAGGGCTTCATGTTCTGGTCTGCATATTCCAGTGACTTCCTACTCTTCTGACTCTCCAAAATATGTTGGTGTTGGCATTTTATCATTTCCAATTCATGTTGCAAATGTCGGCTATCGGGATCTAATTTGCAGGAAATTGAGTAAATGCCTATAAATACCCACTTATTGCATCATTTGAAACTTAACAAGAGCTATCTAGGAAGTCATTGTAGAAATTATTGTCAAGAGCATTCAACAGCAGCATTTCAGAGCTTTATTGCATCAATTCAAGATCCAAACATCATGTCAAATCCTATGTGACTTTATGTATGTTCATGTTATCATTGTTTGTGAAGGCTAACCCTTTTGTAGGTCTCCAAGCAATTCAAGCAATTCAAGCAAGATCCAAGACCTTGAGGTGATATGCATGACTTCAGTCCTTCAAGGAAGCCACTGAAGGGTGGTGAGTTGCAGCACTTTGTTGATTCATCATTCCTTCCTATTATTTATCTTTCTATCATTGGCATTGCCATTGTGGAAGTGGAAACATTAACACAGGGTTTGACTAAGGCAAGCCCCTAAATGTCACAACATTTCCTCTCTTTGAATGTGTAGATTTTAGGTTTACATGAGATTGAAGGAAGCTTGAAAATCCATTTTCCATTGTTGCATTCAAAACCCTACACCTTGTCAAGCTACAAAAATTCTGTTGTACCCAAACCAAATTTTTTGCTTCATTAAGGCATTTTGCTTAAAAGAGTCTAAGCTTTGTTAAAATGATGTCAAAATATAGTTTTTGGGCAAGTCAAGTATGGACTTTGGTCAGTGTCATGTCAATCAATCAACAACAATTGGTCAGTACTTGGAGGTTAAAACCTGAGCCTGGGACTCAAAGCAGGACATGTTATGATGGAGAAAGTGCTTCACGACAGAGTTATACCCCTACAAGGTCAATTCAGTGGCCAAAACAGTGTTTACAGAGGCAGAAACAGATGAAGATTTTTGCAGAAAGTAGATCTGCACCCCTGTAGCCCAGGGGTGCCCTTCATTTGGAAGGCTCAAATCTAGTTGCATGTGCTTGCAGATATGTTCAATCTCTTTAGAATTAGTCTAGCTTTCCAACGAGTTATCAAGCGAAGTCATTCGAAGTGCAGAACTCCAACAATTGAAGTCAGAAGCGGAAGGTACGGGGAGGTTGCATGTCACAAAGGTTGTCAAGTTTTCAGTTTTTGTGCCCGTGTAGCCCAGGGGTGCCCTTGAATTTGACCCCTCAGATGGATGAATTTGCAAATTTTGTTTTCGACAGATCTTTTCTAACTCAGTTCAGCTCCGCAACGCACTAGTTCACGAGATGATCCGACATTGTGAGTGATCGTGGCAGAGGTTCTACCGGGCACATAAGTCAAAGGGTGGAAAAATACACACCTGTACCTCTGTAGGCCAGGGGCGCCTAGCCTTTAGGCCTGCCAGATGAGGTTTTTAGCAGCCACAGTCTTCACGAGACTTGTGCGGAATTACTCCAGCTATCCAACGAGTCCAGCCATCAGCCTCCGGGATTTGTCAAACGCTTGTACGTGAAGGGTCAGTGTAGAATGCGAAAGAGTGAAGACAGCCAGAAAAATGGCTAAATATGGAAAATACACATCCCCTTAGAAAAGGCGCCCTTCTTTTTGAAGTCTTAGAAGCAGTTTTCTTGCTTCGTCGTCTCCAGAGACATCTCTTGTAAGTTGATCTAGCTACGCAGAGAGATCGTTGGTGTGCGAATCGGAGCACTCCAGCTCCCAGTGTCAGGGGTTAAAGTAGGGTATCCGGATGAAAGTTACACTTTTGACAAAATCGTGTTTGCACCTTCATAGGCTAGGTGTGCCCTTGCTTTTGGGATTCTTAATGCAGCTTTCAAATGCCTTACATATAGTCATTGGATGCGGAATTCTTCCAGTCATGCAATGAACCTATCATCCAGTCAACAGGGTTCATCGTTCACTAGTAATGGCAGTTTGAAGCGTCAGATGGCAAAACGGAGAAATCGCTGTCTAGAATCCTTGCATCAATTTAATCAAAGGTGCCTAATTTTTTGAGGTGTCAAACGTTGATTTTAGTAGTTGCAACTCCCAATAGACATTTCATCCTTGCTCTGATGGCTTCGTGATGGATATCTCAACTCAGTCACAGCCTCACTTAGTCACTCAGAAATCAGGGCTCAACAGGGGCAACTGTAACTTTGTAGTCAACTATAAAATAGGAAGTTAGCAAAAAAGTTTATAACTCTTGCAAATGGACGCTTGAAGGGTCAAATGAGGACTTTTCGGAATCAGTGGATTTTGTTGAATGCATTCGAATGCTGAGACTTTTGCTAACTAATTAAAATAATATTTAATTTCAAGTTTTGCATGCAAAGCTTTAAAATGGCGATTTTCTTCAATAATTTATTATTGGCGCCTTTTTAATGTTTAAATCTCAATTTCGCATGGTAAAGCTAACTAAATATTTTAATATTATTTTATTCTCGAGACTGAGTTAGTATTAGTTCAACTGGAGGGGGTCCAATCAGAACCTTTCTTTTGTTAGTCAGGGTTTAAAGCTGCGAGTGGCGCCATTATGGATGATTTTGTTCTATTTATTCAAGTTTGGCACCATATTTCATTCATCCGGCTTGAGCAGAGGCGAATTCCTTCAGAGTTATCAACAGTTAGTTTCAAAGACATCAAGAATATTCTTTTGCAGGTACAAGTCCAGATTCATCAACAAATTTCAAGATAAAGTGGCGATTTTAGCAGAAGAAAAAGCATTAAAACCTCAATCTTCTGTCTCAAATTCCTCCATTTCTTGTCTTGAACTAGCGACTTTTGACAAAAAAAATCATCTGGGTCGATTCAAAATAGCTTCAAGTAAACCCATGTGCTAGAATTTTTCTGGAAAATTTGTTCTAGAGCATCAGTTCTCGAGGCTCTGATTTTCTTAACTGAAATTCCTCTGCATGGTCAAGTAGAAGTCAGATTTTCGCAATTCTAACATTCTGGGTTGTCTTAGAATTTTTTTCTGGATAAAACCCATATCTCAGAATTTTTCATGAAAATTGCCCTTCGATAGGCTATTTTTAGCCTCAGCAGTTTATTTTTAGCTTTCCAGAAAAGTTGTCAGAATATAGCCGTGTTAACAATGAACAGGCGAGTTTTTCATAATGCAATACACTCAGCTCAAATTCAAGGAGTATGCGGCTTTGATTACACTTCTCAATCGCGTCTCAGGTCATGCAGATGCAAATAGATTCCAGCCCTGGATGTATTATATCATTGGTCAAATCATCTCTGAGCAAGAGCATTATGACTGGGCATCCTTCACCAGTGATGTTCTCCACGAGCAAATCACCGGTTTTCTAGTTGCCCACCAGTTTCACATGTGTTCCTACCTCGTATACTTGATCGCCTATCAGGGTCTGTTTAGAGGGTTGAACACGGTGGGCATACTCAGTGTACAAAAATTCTACCATTACTATGACTAGCTTGAGTTCACGAAAGCTGAACGACATTTCATGCGTGTGCATGAGGCTTTCTTGACATACACAGTGAGGAACCTAGACCAGGAGTTGCATGTTCATATCTCAGCAGTTGCTAGAGCAGCGATGGTTGATTGGGCGAACTGGTTCATTCAATTCGCTACATACACCTACATCCGCGTCTACAGATACACGGGAAATCCAACCATGCTTCCACGCTATCCTTCTGATAGGACAGTCTTTATGGAGTTCCTGAGGAAATTGTACAATGTTCATTGACATTTGCGCCACAAGCGTAAACAAGCTGCCAACTTTCCAATGCAGTTCAGAATCTATTGTTGCAGGACAACAGTTGATGCTAAAGCTGCAGGACAGGAGTTGGAGAAATATAAACTCAAGTACCTTGTCGACACCCGCACATATGATCCTTGGGGTCATTATACAACACGCCTTAGTGGTCGCTCATACCATAAGCCTACAATGGAGGATTATTGGGTGAACTGCGAGGACGATTTTGAGGTGCGCAGACACAGCTATAGCAGGTTCTCTCTCCCGCAGATTTTTGTCTTCTTGGCGGAAGATGTGGGAGGTTTGTCAGAGGATGAGGGAGATACACTTCCTCAATTTTTCAGAGAGCAGGTTGATACTCAACCACTGCTGACTGTTGATTGGTTTGCCAAAGAATATTCATCAGTGAAGGAGAGGTCTAGTAGAGTTATTCAAAACAATATACTTTACCTCGAGAGCAAGAAGACCAGGAGGGTAGTCGTTCCGAGAACAAAGCCGCCACCAGTGGATACTTCACTACCTTCCTCATCTAAACCTAAATAGAAGAAAAGGAGTAACCCTCCTAAGAAGAGTTAAGTGCCTAACAACTCAAAGGGGAAGGCACTTGCTACCGAGACACACATGGAGCCTGTCAGAGAGCCAGTTCAGAGTTTGCCAGAGCCTGAGGTTCAACCACACATACCATCACTGACACCAAAGCAGTCTCCAGTTCCAATTCACATTGATTTGGACTTGGACTCGCCACCTCGTAGTAACACCTCTACACGTTCACTCTCATCGAAGCCTCTCATTGCTAGTACAAATCCTTCCAGTGGGATTAGTCAAGACTGATCTTGGCTTGAGAGTCAACTGGGAAGGAAGAGGAGGCAACCATTGTACGTACTTGATTATTCAGATTTTGACCATGCCTACCAAGATGTGCCCGACAAGAGGATCAAGAAACAGGTCCATGTGGAGAGGAATATTGATATGGAGATTGTCATTGAGACTGCTATACCCCCAGAGGGGAAGAGTCTAAACGAGATTGAAGTTTAAGACTTTGAAGTGATCATAGTCAACCTTGGTCGTAGCACCCGCTAGACACAGGTTGATCTCCTACAGGTTGCAACAGATAGTGCGAGGGATAGAATATTGAAAGACGGAGAAGACAAGGCAGCCCTCAACGCTCAAATCCAGTAACTTCGTCAATACATTTCTAGCCTTGTACACAGAACGGAAGATGTCACCGTCACACTCCCACCAATGCTAGAGCCATTGGCAAAACAGGGTCAGCTTGATCACTTGGTTGCATACGGCAAGCGTTTGGAGGATTGGGAGGAGTTCGTTACTAAAGGCCACTATGTGCTTGCAGAGTTATACCAGTTGCGGTACAATGCATGCAAACTTCGTCTACATCTCCAAGATGAGGAGCGAGACTTGGCGATGGACAGACCCAAGGATGAGATTATGATTGCTCACCTGAGGATGGCATATGAATTAGTCACAAATGCAGAGGACAAAGAGGCTATCTACACTTGGAGGACACAGTTGATCTTCAAGGCAAAGATAGAGGAGACAATGGCATCAGAGTTGGCTGAGAGCAGAGAGCACGTCACTAGTGCACTTCGGTATGTGAGAACTTGTAATGCTCCCTTTCTAGCTCAGACATGTTGATAGGATGCTTAGCCTATTCCTGAACTTCGTAGGCTAGAGTAGATGGTTAGGGGGGTCTCATTTGACAGTATTTGAGATGGATTTTCCCTTTTGTATTCAGTGTGAGACCAGGATTGACCTTCGTTGGACTCCGTTTGACACACTTACTATTTATAGTAACTATTTTCAGGGAGTCGAGGTTTCTATTTATATCTTAGGCACCTGGACAGTAGTCAAAGGCAGTGACGACCTTTGTTAGGCTTTGCAATTGTTACTTGGCACTTTCAGAGAGATTTACTATTTATAGTAAGTCAAATACAGGGAGTTACTATTTTTGGCAGAGCACTTTGTGATATAATATTTGCTAATATTTAATGGTTATGTGAGTTGACTTTATTATGAGATCAATTATAAAATGTTATTCTAAAAAGCATATGTTATAATTGTACTTTAAGTCATTAAAGTGGGGCCATGAGGCCATGACCCTTCAATTAGTTGCCACTTAAAAGATTAAAATATTTGAGCACTTTTTCCAAAGTCAATTTAAAAAGCAACAAAAGCAAATATATTTAAATGATGCCAAGTGAGAGAAGTCGTACTTTTCTTGAGAGGATATAAAAGCTCTCTTCACAAAATCGACCTCATTATTATTTGAGTACTTGACTTTGTGAAAAATTCTCCTTGGCTGGTGTGCAAGGGTTTCAACCTGGTATTGCTTGAGGATTTTGCAGGAGATTCTTGAGTATTTCAGCTGCTTTGAAGTGGTGAAAGATCCATTGAATTGTGGCAAAAGGAGAGCTTCAATCAGGAGCTCTAGTTGTGCTCAAAACGAAAGATTTTGGTGAAGAAATTCATTGCTTTAAATCAGAAAATGCAAATCTGTTTGTGAAGGCTGCAAAGTAAACGATATACAGCAGGTTGCACTCTTTTCTTGGTGAATGTGAAAGGCATTTAATGTGCTGAGAGTGGGCCGTACAGTCCTTGCTAAGGACATCTTTCCTCAAGGTCAAATTGCCTCACCTTAGGGTCTGATTTCTTCACAAAAGGTTGTGGCTGGGTTGTGGCAACACTCAGCAGCAAATAAAGTGTGGGAAAAGCTTCATCCATAGCTGCAAACCATTTTCAAAGGGTTTCTCTAGGCGTCTACATCAGGTTCTTTAATTTTCAGATTTGTGTTTCAATTAAAATAAGGGTTGAAGAAAGAAATATTCCAAACCAAATTTTTTCGATTTTTTACAATTTCAAATTACAAGCACCATTAAGGTTAGATGATAAACCAAAATACTGAAGCAACTCTAACGTATGTACACCAGGATCCCGATGTGGGCAAGGTGTGAGCATTGGTCAGAGGATCTGATCAAACTGCTTATGCAAAAAAGCAACTCTAACCAAAATGGCCGATGATGGGGCATATATGGTCAGGGATTTCTACTAAATCTTGAAAGGGAACTCAACGTCAAGTATGTGCTATCCAATCAATGCGGTGAGGGGCGACCATATGACGGAGATTACAATAACAATGCTTGAAGAGAAATGCTGGCTGAAAACACTCAACACCCAGAATGTGCTTGCTAACCCAGAATGGGAGAGTAGCTACCATAGGGCGGAGATTTATCTATTACAACAAGAACTGAAGGAAGAATAAGTATTACAATAACGATGAGCAATAATAAGAACAACTGGTCAGTACTACTGCCAGCTTACAAAGATGTCATTGCCTGCAATATCAAGACTTAAGATGCTCTTTCAAATGATGCATTCAACAAGGAAGCTTCTGCAAAGTATACAATGAAATCTCAACACCAACCAGATAAGGAAGATGCAGATTTCTTAAACTGTCATACAAATCTGCACTTTTTGTCATAAAACCAGCAACCTATGAATTTACTCATATGCTCATAACTCTCTCATTTCTCACCCAAATGATCTCAAATCTGATGCAATAGACCCTCAAAATGATGGCGCCTAACTTAGTAATAAGAAATGGCATCTAAAAATGGTTATTAATTACTGACACGAATCCCAATGCACTCTAGAAAGTTCGGCCTTCAAGGAATGACGGATTTGCATTATAAAATCATAAGCTTCGTATTAAAATCTGCAAATATTCATGAAGGGGCGCCCTTACCAATAAGATGCAATGACACAATACCCAGAACGAGATTATTTTTGTTTTCTGATTTACAAATGAAAACACGGATCTGCTGTAGCTTAAAATGCAAAATGCTGAAACCCACTAATATGCAAAATAATAATGCACAAGCTGAAACAATGCTCAAAACTAAATGCAAACTCACAAATCTATCTTAAATCACCACTAGTCGCTGTCTTTCAAGCGAGAAGCAATGCCCAAGCTAGGAGGCCTTCATTCCTCGAAGCAATCCCAAAGCCAATCCGGCAGCATAACATTCCTGTAGATAAAAGATACCCAAATGATGATCCAAGTCTTCCTTTTATAATTTCAGGTTGACTTCTCGAAACCCTAAACTCCTCTCAAAGTCAAAAACCCTAATCTCCTCAAAGATGGCGTCCTTTTCCTTCAAGTTGAATATTCACTTTTAAAATAAATTCAATACTTTAATAAATGCGCCCACCTTATATCTTGATTTGACTTTGGATAAAATATAAAATAATCCTTAATGAGGCGCCACCCTCAAAAAGACCACTTTTCAAAACAACATAAAGTCAATAGACTAGGCCAAGGGGTCAACGTTCGAATAAAATATTAAAACGTGACTTTTAATTAAATATATCAACTTATCTCTCCAATTGTGCCCTGAAGCCAATAATGACCAAGTCAACTGACCAAACTGAAGTAGGAAGTCAACCAAGCCGAACCCAACTGAAAAACTGCCAGAAATAGAATTTACTAAAAATAGTAAATTCCTGAAGATGCTCAGAAAGCCGAGATGAACATACCACTGCGAAGCTCTCTGAAAACCCAGAAAGAATCCGCCATTGAATCCACTAACTCTGAGCAAGGACATCCTTAAAAATAGGAAACTCCTAATTTTACCTTCCGACTAGCCTTCGGGTTTCCAGAAAAAGGCCAACGGTCACTGGAAAGGTCAGGTTCGAGAAGGGGACATTACAATCCGCCCTTCCCAAAATTGCTTGTCCTCAAGCAATACCACCACAACTCCAGAAATTTTAAAACTAAACCATACGCAACAAGTATGATCCCTGGTTCCCACACCCATCGCAGGAAGGACCCACCATGCCGATGCTGCTCCACTCTGATCACATCCGTGAAATCATCATGCCTATGTTGCACTAACCTTCCTTGTAACCCCAAAGTGTTACTGTCCATGATACTCATACTGAAAATTTTTAAAGGACTGAGACCAGCTTCATGCAACGTCTCATGTCCAAGAGGCCCAAAGTCAACAGTATCAACTTGTTACACCCCGATTGTATAGCTACTATTCATAGGATGTACATTGTAAATGTTGAATCTTTCTGTTGAATAAATTGAATTGTTCTTGTGATCAATTGGATGTATCCTAAATGATTGTCTCTTTATCTGATGCTTCTATTGATGTAAATCTTGAATGAAATTAGCATATTGAGTTATGAAATAATGTTGTTCTAGCCTTCTAAGATGCTTAATGTATATTACTTTGGTCTTGAGCAAATGACTTCCGTTACCCTGTCATGATTTGCAGGAAACAGGTTCGTACCTCGAGACAGAGGAGAGATATCACTCGGGGAAGAACTTGGTCGGGTAAACAGTAATGGATACCAACTGGACATACACACACAAACCTTAGAACTGTGTAAGCTAAGTCATTGTTCTGGTTAAAGGTAAGTCATCCGTAGGCTTGTCTAGTATCATTAGGAGTCGTGTCTTCTTCTGAATGTGTAAACAAGTGATGCTTGCCAGTATAACCTTATAAATGATAAGTTCTGGTTAGAGGTGGATATGTGTATTTGTACATACGAATACGATATGTACAAGTACCCATAAGTACATTCATGTCGATACAAACGTATTAAGCAGATGGATATGCCATACGTATGTGTCGATATAAATGTATTTATGGATACTTATACATGTAGTATATATACAGATATATATACAAGTATACATACCCACGGCTAACGAGATAAATGAATTATATATTGTAACGATATCTTGCCTCTGAAATTATACGAATACATATATATAAATTTACATGTTTAATGTATAATGTAAATGAATATATATGTATTAGTATAAAGATAAGTATTTCAATATATTTAATATTATATTAAAATATTAATATAATATAGTTTAAAATGTATACAATATTATTTAAATTGATAATTTAAATAATTATACATAAACTATATTATATAAGTATTTTAATAGAATATATAAAATATATTTAAATAAAAGATCAAATGAAATGTAAACTAAACATTTTAAACACTTTTATAAATAAGAATGCAAATCTGGGAAGAGCATAAAAATCGCGGATTTCTTAAAATCGCGAATTTCTTTAAAATCGCGGATTTCTCAAATGAATTCGTTGAAATGTTAAACTTCAAATTTGAGCTTGAACAAATGCGTCATTTTTACTTTGAAAACTTTATTAAAATATTGAAGATTTACCAAAGCGAAATAAAGAAGAAAAAACGCGAAAATGCTGAAGGAAAATGAAAAACGCGCAGAGAAATCGCGCGACTAGGGCCAGGCGTCAGAAAATAGATGAGATATTTCATGCTTTGCAAAAAGAATGAAATGTGGACGCCATTTGAGCAAGGAAAAAGTCTGAAATGGAAACTTGGCATTTAACCTAACTGTAAAAACGCGCCAGATTGAGAGTTGTCACGTTTTTAACAGTCTGAAACAAATTCGAAATGAAATAAACTTCTTGCTGTCAAACATGGAGGTCGAAACCCTCACCATATTGATACACGTTTTTAGTTTGAAACATTCTTCAACCTGCTGGCAGTTCTGGCGCCATAGAAGGTGGAAATCAGTTTTAAAATTAACCTATAAATATACCTGCGTTTGGCATTCTTACTCACACGAATTTACAGTCAAGTTTTCTTGAGCATTTTATAGCTAAAAAGTGAATTCGCCATAGTAGAGAAATTGCTAAGTTATTTTGTTAATGTGAGGTATTCTCTGAACAAGAGAGCAGAAGTTTGAAATTGCTGGTAATCTTTGAATAGAAGAGGAGTAATCAGGAATTGCCCTTTTACTGTGTTGAGTATTTGGTTTCAAGAATCCAAGCTGAAAGTGATCTGAGTAAAGGCCAGTGAAGGAGCTATCTTCCAAACCTGTGGAAAAGCTAAATCAGGCATGCTAAACTCTTACTTTACATATTTAGCTAGTATTCCAGAGTAATCTGATAGGTCTCTGAATTATAGTCATGGCTGGAAAGAAATGAGTTTGATTGTCTTAAGATTGAATTAAAAAGAATAATAGTTTCTTAACCATTATCATGAATATAGTCTTTTCCTGGCTTTTGTTGTCAGTGGTGTACGTTTTACATTAGTTAATGGAAAGTAATCTGCATTGTGTTTAAATGGCTCTATATAATGAGCATATGCTTGGGTATAAATAATAAGTACTAGGAGTGAGTCAAGAATAATTGCAAGTTATAGTCTACATCTAAATACAATCAACTTAGTCAAGTTATTGTATCCCTAGGATGTGTATATCCTGAATTAGGGCGTCAGTTGTAGTAACTTGTTAAATGGATTCTTCTTTCCAACTGTAAGATGTTGTAGGAAGTCTAGGGTACGGACTACCCCGATAGACCAACCTACGCGTAGAATTAAGATAGCCTTAAGTCAAGTTGAACCTGGCTAGTGAATGTGACATATGACCTATGTTCTTCGTTGAACGTAAACACTTTGGCCAAAGTAGTGTAAGGAACCATTTAGTTGTTGTACTACACTGTCAGTTCACCGTGATTCCGAAATACAACCTAGTTTGTGATTTGCCGTTAGCACGAAAGCTAGTTTTGTAGAATCACAGCACTATGTCCAGTTGGTAGTCATTAAAGGTTACCCAACCAATCTCTTCTTCGAAGGGAGGGCCGTTCATTGAAAAATGATCGTGCGGGGGACCGCATTATAAGTCCGTGGTTGGCGGAAAAACGCTCGAGTGATGTTTCTCCTCCACGAACACCCGACGGATGCTCCAAAGCTTGACAGGACGGATTCCTGGACCTTCTTATTTCTATTGGTGTCAAAAGCCTACGGGCTATGTATGTATGTTTCTCTTCATGCTTTGTAATTTCATTTGAAATGAAATAGTTTAAAGATGCAAAAGATGTTTCTTATTTATGTTTTGAAAAGAAATTGTTTAATCAAAATGGTATTGTTCTTACTTTTATGTATGAATTGTAAAGTTCTAATTTTATCGTACAAGTGTGTTCGTTACACAACTATACCACTGTCAACCACAATGGATAGGCTGCTCAACTCAAAATCAAACTCCTCAACATACCTCCATATTGCAACAAACGAAGCCCTGATGGAAAAAATGATATCTTCAAATCTTCTTGCAAAGAGGAAAGCAATCTTTGGCAAGAGCTCAACAAATTCAGCCTCATGGCTTCTTCTGGAGCTACTATGCATCAACTGAATTATATCGACACCACCATGAAGACTTGTAATCACTCTTACTATTCCAACTCCAAGAGTCTCAGAAGGGAAAGCCAAAGCATGTGGAAGTTCGTTGTCCAAAACCAATATAGTAAAGAAACTATCAAAATTTGCTTCACAAACCTCCATAGGATGCACTCCAAAAGTAGAATAGGTGCGAAGGAACAAATAATCTCTGCTGTTCAAGGCCGAAGTCAGCGAAGTGCAATATGATTTTAGTACCTCACACAAGAAAAAACAGCAGCACCAAAGAAATTCCCAAGTGTGAGTGTATGATATGAGCATAGAGTTGCAAGGTAACAACTCAAAAATGGCCGAAAAACATACTAGAGCAATCTCCATCTGAAAACTACCACCTCGTTGGCAAGTGGTGATGAAAAAACTCTCCCAAACGAGAGTAACTCCACAAGTAACAGGGCTGGTCTGCCTCCAACCAGCAAGCACGAGTCTCAAAATCTGCTCTTGTCTTAGCCAAGGATCAACGCCAAGAGCAACCAATTGTTCCTCTTTCCAATCCATACTCAAAATTTCTCTCCAATCCATTTGTCGATGAACAAATGGAACCATCATGGGGCTGGAAAAGAAAGTCACAACATCATTAATACTGAAATTTTGATCCTTATCCTTCAAAAAGTCCTTCTTTCCACAAGTGATAAGCTCTATCAACCCATATTGAGAATCCCAAGCATGGATACCCAACTGAAAGTGATCTCCAACATACTGAAAAGAAAACTCAACACATTCCCAAATGCTAGTAAGGATCAAGTGCATACTGAAGAGATTGATGCCTCCGCTAATGAACCTTTGAAGCCTATCTATGAAAGCTTCAACAACATGGGAGCATGAACTATTAAATGACTTCAAATCCAAATCCAAAAATAGACCAATATGTGCCAAAGTATTGTTCAACCAAAGGAATGGATTGACAAACATGCAAACACCCAGTTCTGGTCCATCTTCATTCCCTTCTTCATGAGTAACAAGACTTAAATCTTCGCTTCTTGCTGCTGTACTGAAGTTACCAGCAGCTACCAAATCTTGCCTTGTTAACACCTTGGTGTCGAAGATGTTGAAATCTCCTCGAATCAACACTTCCCATGTATAGACTTCATCCTCAAACCCACTTATGCATTCATTACTAATCAACAGACGTGGCACTTCCTCATGGAGTGATATCGAGGCATCCAAGCACTGGAAACCAAACTCAGTTTCATTCTCTATTTCATCCTCTACTTCATAGAGAGGATTATCATAACTTTTCTCATCACCTTCTTGAAAAAGAGGATTGTCATAAACTTGAAAGTCATTCCTTTCGTCTTGCTGCTCCAAATCTGCACATGCAACCTTTGATTTTCTTGTGAAACCTTCAAGATCAAACTCCTCTCGAAGACTATCAATCTCATCAATTACTTGCTTGATTTCTCCAGCTCTTCGTGCATCCTCTTGCTCCTTGAAAAGTTTGAAATCTGCAAACTGGTCTTGAATCTTTCTTAGAGTCAACTGAGTTTCTTTCAACTTGTCCTTTGTTGATTTAAGCTCCAAAGTGAGCTCATCAACCATATTCTCCCTTTCTTCGAAAACAAGGAAGGCCTTCTTTGCAGATTCAACGGCATGATCTCTATCTTCAATCAAGCCTATGTACTTGGATTTCATGGTCTCCAAGGAATCTTTGATAAGTTGCAAATTAGAAAGAGCAACTTCATCTGTCACTCCTCCACGTCTCTCATCAAGCCGAGCCCTCCAGTAAAGCTCTTCAACCAAGCTATGTGTGCGATCAAATAGGGATAGAGCTTGCACTTCCCTGTTAACGGACACCTTGAATTGATCTTCCCACCCATAAGAATCTGAAGATGGTAAATTGTTGATAGGCCGCAACTGAAAATCAGAACTTCGTTTCACGCATTTGCTGCCCTCATTGTAGCCCCAACATTCTTGTACTTCACCACCAACTAGTGGAGAATGCTCAATGTCTTGGAAAGCATCATACTTCACTAAGTCTTCAACTCGTTGATTGCAATCAGCTTCATGCCTTGATAAATCAGATTTGTGTTTGGTAATTCCTCCAAACCTTTCATCTTCAAGAGCCAAATGGCCCTCAAACTCTGTTTCCTCTCCCATGTTACTTTGAACAAACTTGAAAGCAGCCCCAAACTTAAGCACATTAACACCATTGTCTGCTGATAGAGAACCCTTATCAAGTTCCATTTCTTCATCCGGATCAAAGGGAAATTCATCCCATACCGGTTTGTCATCACTAAGTGCCTTCACACCTGGATCCCAAATGGTGAGAGGCTGATTGTTTTGATCACAAGAAAAGTATTCTTTGTGCAACATTTGGAGTGTCGATTCTTGGAATAGGTCAACTCCCAAATCACTAAAGCTAATGTCTTCTTGATCACTTGTAATAAATTCATCTTGTGAAAACTCTTGAGGAGTTTGAACAGCAACAAGAGGAAAACTATCCATCACTAAATCTTCAACAAGAGGAGGTACAAACACCTCGAAATCATTACCAACATCATCACTTTGGTAACGGTCATAAGCTGATTCAAAGACACCAATAGTATTTCCTTCAACTTGCTCTTCTTCACTTGCTATCACATGCAAGTCAAGGGGCGTATTATGAGGCTCTACCCTTAACTCTTCACTTGCCAAGGTATCTTCATCAAGCTCACGTTCTTTTTGATGTGATAGGTGCACCTTGTTTGTGCCATCTTCAATGCTAGATGACTGATTTTTCTCTTCAACTTGCAAATTTGTCGGCTGCAATCCACAAACAGGCACTTCTTCTTCCTTCATTGCACCTGCAACCATGGCATGTTCTGCTTCCTCCTTAATCATTTTCTTGATGTAGTTGACCATAGCCCGCTTTCCAGGGTAATAAGTCACCACACAATCCAAAAAGGTATCAAATGAAACACCGTTCTTAAACTCCTCTGTCATGCTTTGATAATCTTTATGGAGTTTGGCGGCCTCATGTTCACATTTCCTCTTGAACTGGCATTCTTTAGAAATCCCAATCAAATCCGACTTCTCAGACTTAGCATAAATCTTTCTGATTCCACACCTTAACTCAGGATCCTTCAATAGCGTACACATATCATGCATTAACTCAAGTAGAGACTTCTCTGTAGTCATCTTTCTCTGTTCGTAGTGTCTGGTATCTCTGTCACTCATCTGTCAAGTGAACTTTGTTTGGCACAGGATGGCAGGATCTTGGCTCTGATACCACTGAAATATTCCGAGCCAAATTTTTTCGATTTTTTACAATTTCAAATTACAAGCACCCGTTAAGGTTAGATGATAAACCAAAACGTACTGAAGCAACTCTAACCAGTATGTACACCAGGATCCCGATGTGGGCAAGGTGTGAGCATTGGTCAGAGGATCTGAATCAAACTGCTTATGCAAAAAGCAACTCTAACCAAGAATGGCGCCGATGATGGCGAGCATATGGTCAGAGGATCTTCTACTCTAAATACTGAAAGGGAACTCAACGTCAAGTATGTGCTACCCAATCCAATGCGGAGTGAGGGGCGACCATATGACGGAGTGATTACAATAACAATGCTTGAAAGAGAAATGCTGAAAGCTGAAAACACTCAACACCCAGAATGTGCTTGCTAACCCAGAATGGGAGAGTAGCTACCATAGGGCGGAGATTTATCTATTACAACAAGAACTGAAGGAAGAATAAGTATTACAATAACGATGAGCAATAATAAGAACAACTGGTCAGTACTACTGCCAGCTTACAAAGATGTCATTGCCTGCAATATCAAGACTTAAGATGCTCTTTCAAATGATGCATTCAACAAGGAAGCTTCTGCAAAGTATACAATGAAATCTCAACACCAACCAGATAAGGAAGATGCAGATTTCTTAAACTGTCATACAAATCTGCACTTTTTGTCATAAAACCAGCAACCTATGAATTTACTCATATGCTCATAACTCTCTCATTTCTCACCCAAATGATCTCAAATCTGATGCAATAGACCCTCAAAATGATGGCGCCTAACTTAGTAATAAGAAATGGCATCTAAAAATGGTTATTAATTACTGACACGAATCCCAATGCACTCTAGAAAGTTCGGCCTTCAAGGAATGACGGATTTGCATTATAAAATCATAAGCTTCGTATTAAAATCTGCAAATATTCATGAAGGGGCGCCCTTACCAATAAGATGCAATGACACAATACCCAGAACGAGATTATTTTTGTTTTCTGATTTACAAATGAAAACACGGATCTGCTGTAGCTTAAAATGCAAAATGCTGAAACCCACTAATATGCAAAACAGATCTAATAATGCACAAGCTGAAACAATGCTCAAAACTAAATGCAAACTCACAAATCTATCTTAAATCACCACTAGTCGCTGTCTTTCAAGCGAGAAGCAATGCCCAAGCTAGGAGGCCTTCATTCCTCGAAGCAATCCCAAAGCCAATCCGGCAGCATAACATTCCTGTAGATAAAAGATACCCAAATGATGATCCAAGTCTTCCTTTTATAATTTCAGGTTGACTTCTCGAAACCCTAAACTCCTCTCAAAGTCAAAAACCCTAATCTCCTCAAAGATGGCGTCCTTTTCCTTCAAGTTGAATATTCACTTTTAAAATAAATTCAATACTTTAATAAATGCGCCCACCTTATATCTTGATTTGACTTTGGATAAAATATAAAATAATCCTTAATGAGGCGCCACCCTCAAAAAGACCACTTTTCAAAACAACATAAAGTCAATAGACTAGGCCAAGGGGTCAACGTTCGAATAAAATATTAAAACGTGACTTTTAATTAAATATATCAACTTATCTCTCCAATTGTGCCCTGAAGCCAATAATGACCAAGTCAACTGACCAAACTGAAGTAGGAAGTCAACCAAGCCGAACCCAACTGAAAAACTGCCAGAAATAGAATTTACTAAAAATAGTAAATTCCTGAAGATGCTCAGAAAGCCGAGATGAACATCACCGCTGCTCTCTAAAACCCGTAAAGAACTGGCCATTGAATCCACTAACTCGGAGAAGGACATCCTTAAAAATAGGAAACCCTAATTTGCCTTCCTAATTAGCCTTCGGTTTTAAAAGGCCAACCACTGAAAGGTCAGTTTGAGAAGGGGACATTACAGCAAAGAAAATATTCATATCAGATTTGCATCATAGTTTTCTCCTAACTATTAGCACAAGACATGATCAATGTTATTATTTATCACCGTTGTAATAGCCTCCGCATTGAGAACAAATTAATTTCAGACTTTTGTCGGGCAAATGTTTGTCAAAATTCCTCTTGTTTATGTTGCTGATCTGAAAGAGATAGTCATTTAATTTCCTGAGTTATTAGTTTTAGTGTGATTGAATGTCATAAATATTTCATTTGTTCATGCACATTGCAATGCAAACTCATTCTAAAACACAAGCAAGCATTCAAAACCAAAACCCAGCGAAAACGCAAGTTCAGAAATTTATATCAGACCAATATTCAAACTCAGAAAATTATAACAGCAAGAGGCAAAGTTCAGATACTCACATCAACAAAGCGTGTTATTCAGTTTGAGAGACAATTCCCGTGTCTCTATGAACCTCTATATCTCGTGATACCATACCGGTATCAGCTTACAGGGTGGTGCGATGTTGAGCTTGCTGACGCATTACCGAGTCTTTACACCTGCCCACGATTTTCAGTGAGAGACTGCTAATAAGATGAATCAACTTACAACATGTCAGCGTTGTTTGATGAGGCAACCAAGAGCAAAGGTGAACTTTAGTGCCAGATCATAGGCGGTGAGGACATGTTGCATAGACACAGTATACTTCGGTAGACTATTACTGCCCTAGATGGTGACACAGTCAACAACCTCGCAGAGGGGTTAGTTGCTCGAGATAACGGCCAATGATCAGTCAGTTATAACCTGCAGTTGTTTGTGAGGACAGAATCAGGAGCATGCAATTAGAACTCGACTTTCATCTTCAGTTCTCTTTGTTGGGACCATGCACGCATGTCTATGTTATCCTCAAAGATATTTTGCAAGACTTGGAGTTTCATTTAGGTGGCTTTCAAGAATCACGGTAGTATTCCGCTTTAACTTGTTTTCAATAAGGATCGCATGCTTGCACATTGTCCATTTAGATTAGATGTTTTGTTAACTCCGATGGTAGCTTTCCAGCTAACTATATAGTTTCCTTTATTAGGGTTTAGTAATAAAATCTTGCATGCATTGCAAGATTGTAGTTGACTCAAGGTGATTTTAGGGTTCCCTACACCTTTCAATGTCTATAAATAAGAGCTTTTGCTCATTTGTAAATAACTTTTGCACAAGAGAGTAATATATGATGTGCCCACCTTGCCTGTAATATTGCTTATTTTGTATCTGTTCACAAGTATTTATTATGATGATGAATTGTTATGCCACTCGGGTTTCATGCTGTTATTATGGTGAATGCTTATCTTAGTTAAATATAGTGGCTAGTTTTATCGTAAATTGTATGTGTGTTTCGTCTATGCAATTTACTGTCCTAGTTGGCTATCCTTTATGTTGTGTTTCTAATAAGCCTATTCAGAAGAGCAAATAGTTGCGCCCACCTTGCCTTCATGTTGTGAATTTGTACTCAAAGCTTATCGTTTGATGTATGTGCCAATAAACTTATTCAATCTAGCAAATAGTTGTGCCCACCTTGCCTTCATGTTGTGAAGTTGTACCCGGTTTATTGTATAAAATCATTCCCGCTCTATTTCCTCATGCTCTGATTTCTTGAGGGGATTGGATAGTAAGTTTTGAGTTGTAGTTAAGACTTGCGAAACCAGAAAATCCTTCTGCAACGTTCGAAGTTTCTCGCAAACCTTGTGCCTCTTTCAGCTAAGACAAAAAGATAGGAATTAGTTTAGTTTACTTTTTCAAGCATTTTATCTGCACAACGAGGGAGCTTCCCCTCCTAATTTGAAGAGCACTCATCACGCAGTGTGCATAGCTGTCCGTACCAACCTGCACTCCAGAGGTGTGAAGGCTAACCCTTTTGTAGGTCTCCAAGCAATTCAAGCAATTCAAGCAAGATCCAAGACCTTGAAGTGATATGCATGACTTCAGTCCTTCAAAGAAGCCACTGAAGGGTGGTGAGTTGTAGCACTTTGTTGATTCATCATTCCTTCCTATCATTTATCTTTCTATCATTGACATTGCCATTGTGGAAGTGGAAACATTAACACAGGGTTTGACTAAGGCAGGCCCCTAAATGTCACAACATTTCCTCTCTTTGAATGTGTAGATTTTAGGTTTACAGGAGATTGAAGGAAGCTTGAAAATCCATTTTCCATTGTTGCATTCAAAACCCTACACCTTGTCAAGCTACAAAAACTCACTTATAGAATTATCCGAGAGTGATCTGACAAATTTGCAAGCAGAATCAAGAAGGTCAAATCCGACATCAAAGGACCATGAAAATAGATTCAGAATACCCCTGCAAGGACATAGTCACCCTTGGGCGACATTGTCCTCCTATTCAAATTATCTCTGATTTATAGGATAGGCGCATAAAGCTTTGCCCTTCTCATATTTGCTTGCAAACTTCTGTTATCATTTTTTGATTGTCGGAATCTTGCATTTTCATATAAGGTCACATAGTCGAATTAGGTTAATCAAGGCAAATCAATTCCAATTCATATCCACCCCCCACAAAGATGCAAATACAGATCTGATTGACTCACCTACATGGTTGAAAGTCAATCGAATCACCTTGTTGATTTGCATCCTAATGAACCCTAGAAAAAGGAAAAATTGATCCCAGGTTCTTTGCATTAGACTTAGGATCACCTTTTTCTATGTTTCATTTTGGTGAACCCAGCCTGTTAACATTATATACCTTCTAAAAATTTTACCTTAGATCTAAGGTTTCACATTGCATTGTTTTGCATTTCTCATTTAGGGTTTTCATTTTTCATTCATAAAAGGCATAAAAAAATTCAAAAAATTGTATATTATATTGCATCAGAGGTTGCATTAAGGTTTATTTCAGTCATTTAGGTCAGATCCACATTCAAAATTGCATTCATAGTTGTCATTTGTTGTTCAAACATTGTTACACATTTGCATTTGAATCGCATTGCTGTAGAAACCCTGTTCGACCCGCTCGATAGATTTTCAATGTTTTCTGACGTTTTTAGGTTTTTGACCATTTCTAGGGTTTAAGCATTAAATGCAATGGTACGATTTTTGCAATAAATGGAAATAAATTCAATAAAAATAAAATGGCTCTGGAATTGAAAGAATATGGATGCCAGTGTCTTTATTTGTTCTTTTGAAATGATTACAAAAAATACCCAGAAACATGTAATGATATAAACGATGAATTTTCAATATTTCAAGAACCTGGTATTTGCTGGTATTTGCTGCGACTGGAGTACAGATTCGTACAGCTGACATAAATAATGTTGCTCTCCCTAAGAACGTGGCTTACAGCTAACATCCAGATGATAGGCGTCTCCACTGAGGTAAGCATAAAGAAGATCTCCAAGGCGTTTCACCCAAGACCAAGGAACATGTGTTTCTGAAAAGGTACGGCCTGACAGCAGGTACGGCCTGTCAGAAACAGCATTTAATATTGTACGGCCTTCCTTCCAATCTCAAGTTTCAGTCTCCAGAATATCAAGAAATATGCGCCTGAAGGAATAGAGTGTGTTTCTGAATGCAGACAACTGAATAACACTGTAGATGAAGATTTCTCCGAGGCTCTAAAGGTGAAGGTACGGCCCAGGTCAGACTGGTACGGCCCTGCAGCAAACAATAAATGCTTTGTACGGCTTCCTTTTTTAAGCTTCCAGAACAATAAGAATAGATGCGCCCAGGCTTTAAGATGCCTTCTGGATGAAGAAATGTACTGAAGCTCTGAAAGTTAATTTCCTCTGATATTCAATGGATTCTCTGAAGCTCAATAGTACGGCCAGTGTACAAAGAAGTACAAAGTACTGCCTTTAACCAATGCTTAATCCTCTAAAAGGTGCTACCAAGATATAAACCCTTCCCTTCGTTGATATCTCCCTCAGAACTGATGAAATAAACTTCGTGAATACTCGTACTTCATAACTTCCGGATGAAGAAGTCTCAATAATCGGGCAAGAATCTAGTGATATCTCACACTGAACTGCTTCGAAGGAGATGGCTCGTTCTCCGACGATTTCGAGATGAAACCCTAAAGTCTCAGTGCTCTGGCAAAACTTGATCAATTCCTCTTTCTCAAAAATGTCATAATGGCTCATTTACCAATGCAAAACCCCTTTATTGCACAAAAGTGCGATTTCCTTAATAATAGGGAAATTTAATATATTTCAACTTTTAATTCTTTTATTTGCAAAAGTCTCAGGCAAATATTAAATTATAAATTTAATATGCGAAATGGCCCCTTTCCTGATGTTGGGCGCACCCCTCAAAGCAGATGACTTAAGTTATAATTTTAAATTATAACTTTATATTATAAACATTAAATAATTAATATTTAATCAATATAATTAAATATTAATATCTTCCTCATAAATCATCCGATTACCGATCCGTCTGATGCTGACGAACTCAGAAGTGATTCCGGATGCTGCCAATCTCAAACTGCTAAAAATAGCAGTGGTCCCACTCTGCCTGCCAGGAACTGCTAAAAATAGCAATTCTGCAAAAGGTCTCCGAATGAGCCCGAACGAAAGCCAATCAATCAAAACTGCCAATCAGACGCTGAGCCAAGCGCCGAAACGACCCTCTAACCACTCAGTCAGCCGACGAGGGTCTCATGATAGGCCAACCTCACGTTTACTGATGCTCGCCAAAAACGGGGACATGACAGTCCGCCCTCCCTAAAATTGCTTGACCCCAAGCAATCTCAACTGCAAACAAACTCCTCGGAAGGCCCCAAAAGAAAACTGTGTAATGTCCCACACATCTCGAACTATCTCCTGTAGCGGCATCAAACTCAACTGCGCAATCAATGCCTGGATCCCAAACCCAGCGTAAGAGTCTGTCGTGACGGTCCTCCTCAGGCTGCCACTGCGCTCTACTGCCTCCAACCTCACCATGCTGAGAATAGTGAAGTAAATCACTGGGACCCACCCACAACTCGGTGCCAACACTGTCTCCACCGTGATCCCAATACAATATAAATCTACATCCATCCGTCATGCAGAGATAAAAGCTACTAGAAGCATCTACTATCCTGAATCTCTCCCTGTTCTCTGCTAAACCCTCATGGATGTAATAACTGTCCGTGCCATCATGCCAACTAACACCATAGTCGCCCTGTAACCATGCACCTGTATGAAAAATCTGCAACATAGCCGTATCAAGCCCTGACGAATACATATCGGCATGATAAATGACTGACTGCTGCCCCTGCAAGTAATACTCCGCAAACTGCTGAGTCAAGTACCTGCATCTGCTAATCCCATCTTGTGAAGATGGTAACTCTGCACACAATAAGGAAATACTCCCCTCAACTGAACCGAGGGAATCACCCTGTGCACAAGCATGGTGCATCGAATCATGTACAGGTGGATCAAAGACAAAACTGTAAGCACTCCTCACCGTGTACACCTCATTGAACTCCTCTGTGAGTTTGGTTTGGAATTGCGAGGCACTGCAACAATCCCAAACACTACGATCATCACCCAACTCAGAACTAATGTCAAGAGTACTATCGGCGTCCAACTCGAAGAGTGGGTTATCATAGATCACCCCACCATCAAATTCAAACAATGGATTGTTTACAAACTGCACAATCACGCTATCCTGATCGGAATCATCCATCTCTGAATCGCTGGAATAATAAACTGAGTTGTACTCCTGACTAGGCTCAACGAGCTGCCGACCATAGTCAACTGTATCAAATGAAAAGAGTGATTTGCTTCCGGGAGAGGGAAACAAATCAACACAAGTACCAATCTCCCAACTGGATGAGACTCTGAATATCTGCTGTGAAGATGGACAAGTATCAAGGGTTGTCACACAACTCTCCAGTGTATCAACAACCATGTCACAGGAACTATCAACGATCTGCCCTGCATCACCTATCGCGGGACTAGTCTCATGAGAACCAGGTGCAATGCGTGGCTCACTGCAACTCTCATCGAGTGCACTCATCCTATCTGTATCAACTGATCCTGTGACCGAGATGGAGGTAACCTCATCCTCAACATCTCCTACACTGCTATGAACCATGGGTGTATACTCCTCACCAACCACTGCCATGCAAGACTGCACGATGTCCAAAGGTGGTGAAGACTGTGCTAACCTCAACGCCACGGTAAGCCTCTCAATCTGTAACTGTGACTCCCGAAGAGCCAACTGGGTGCTCTGCAATGAATTCGCAGTCACCTCAAGCTCATGAGTGAGCTCATCGATCCGCTCCTCTTTTCCCCGCCATGCATCATAACAAAGGCAATCCCACTCGAGAAGGAAATCTCTGTCTGCTAGTAGTTTTAGATAGTTTTGTTTCATCGTTCCAATTGCTTCTCGGAGTGCATGTATCACTGCAAGGGAAAAACCTCTATCACTGTGCTCATCTGTCGAAGGACTCCTACTGTAGGTAGTCAACATCTGACGAGCAACGTCAAAATGCTCAAGAGCGGTAGTAATCATAGTGTCATCCACATGTAGTTGCCCAACCAAATGATGAGGATTCTGAAACTCACGACCCCCATACAAGATTTCCGGTTCACCATATGCACTATGATATGACGCTGATCCGTCATCACTCTCCTCATGATCTGCAGCATCGTGTGTGCTCTCAACCATGCACACCTCAACATCTAAGGTACTGCTGCTCTGTACCTCGAAGGATGGCTCAACTGGTACGGTAGAAGTTGCTGGTCTGACAGTATCCTCACACGCTTCTACTCCAACAGTGACTGCATGCTCATCCAACGCATGATCCTGGGATTCCGTGTCAACATACGAATCCTCTAGCTGGTTTTCAAAGGTCTGATCCGGAAAATCAGACTCGTCATAACATAAATCCTCAATACCAACTGCATCTGTAGTACCCAACTCTGGAATCTCTTCACGTGACGACTCCATAGAGTTACTTTGCACCTCTGAAACAGCTGTTATATCATGCTCACGCAAAGTTTCACCATCGCTGTTATAAAAATCAGAAGTGGCTTTTAGGGCAGAAATTTCTTGAGTCACCTCCTGCAAAGACGATGTAGGTAAGCCATTACCCGAAGTTGTGCTAGTGTGCTTATGGATCAAATAAGCACTTCGATCAAATTCATCACACAAATTTCTGCCTACTTCATAAGAGACTGAAGATATCAAATCACTCTCATGAAGAATTGTACAATCATCAGATGTAGATTCTCTATCTTTCCCAGGTGTAAACAACTCACGAGCTGTAGTGAGATATCTCTGTTTTTCGAACTCCGTCTTATGGCAAAGACTCGGGTGCACATCCACGTAACTCACGAAAGAAAGTTTCTCTTTAATCTTCTGAGGTAGATTGCTATACTCCCGAAACATGCTAATCACTTCTCCATCTGTGCTCTGCGGTGTCCTGTCAATGTTAATCCTCCCACTAATCTCAGGTGCTTCTAACTGCCACTCGTTGTTCGCTGCCCTAAGTGTGCCGGTGAACAAACCCTCATACCTTTCACCTGCTATATCCTCAACGGGCTCCTGTCTCGTGAAGGTGGGCCTCGTAGGCCTATCCGCTGTCCGTGACACTGACCTAGGAGCTCTCCGCGAACCTGTAACACTTCTGTCATCGTCACGAGGTGGTGACGATCTCCTCGGAGTGTCCAGTCTCTGAAGTGCAACTGCCACCTGTTGTAATACACCATTTGACCGCCGTTGACCTGCACTAAGTTCTCTGAGTGCATGCAAGACCTCCGCACGGTTCTGACCTCTGTTATTGTAAGGAGTCTCTGTTCTAAGATCAACTGTTCTATCAGCCCTATAATACCTGTCAGTTCTGTCAGCCATGTTTCTCGGCTGCCAGATCGAACCCTGTTACCTGTCAACCAAAGCTCGCCTGTATAAATAATACCTGATAAAACCCTAACTGTTCCGGCTGCAGAAGACGGCTAAACCCTCAGGATGGCAGGATTTAGCTCTGATACCACTGTAGAAACCCCTGTTTCCCCCTGACACTGCTTCTGATAGATTTTCAATGTTTTCTGACGTTTTTAGGTTTTTGACCATTTCTAGGGTTTAAGCATTAAATGCAATGGTACGATTTTTGCAATAAATGGAAATAAATTCAATAAAAATAAAATGGCTCTGGAATTGAAAGAATATGGATGCCAGTGTCTTTATTTGTTCTTTTGAAATGATTACAAAAAATACCCAGAAACATGTAATGATATAAACGATGAATTTTCAATATTTCAAGAACCTGGTATTTGCTGGTATTTGCTGCGACTGGAGTACAGATTCGTACAGCTGACATAAATAATGTTGCTCTCCCTAAGAACGTGGCTTACAGCTAACATCCAGATGATAGGCGTCTCCACTGAGGTAAGCATAAAGAAGATCTCCAAGGCGTTTCACCCAAGACCAAGGAACATGTGTTTCTGAAAAGGTACGGCCTGACAGCAGGTACGGCCTGTCAGAAACAGCATTTAATATTGTACGGCCTTCCTTCCAATCTCAAGTTTCAGTCTCCAGAATATCAAGAAATATGCGCCTGAAGGAATAGAGTGTGTTCTGAATGCAGACAACTGAATAACACTGTAGATGAAGATTTCTCTGAGGCTCTAAAGGTGAAGGTACGGCCCAGGTCAGACTGGTACGGCCCTGCAGCAAACAATAAATGCTTTGTACGGCTTCCTTTTTTAAGCTTCCAGAACAATAAGAATAGATGCGCCCAGGCTTTAAGATGCCTTCTGGATGAAGAAATGTACTGAAGCTCTGCAAGTTAATTTCCTCTGATATTCAATGGATTCTCTGAAGCTCAATAGTACGGCCAGGTGTACAAACAGCAAGTACAAAGTACGGCCTTCCTTAAACCAATGCTTAATCCCTCTAAAAGGTGCGCCTCAGTATATAAACCCTTCCTGGTTGGATATCTCCCTGTAAACCTGATGAAATAAACTTCTGTGAATACTCTGCAGCTCTATAACTTCTCCTGGATGAAGAAGTCTCACAACTGGCAGTAAATCGGGTGATATCTCACACCCTCTGAACTGATTCGAAGGAGATGGCTCGTTCCCCGACGATTTCGAGATGAAACCCTAAAGTCTCAGTGCTCTGGCAAAACTTGATCAATTCCTGTTTCTCAAAAATGTCATAATACTCATTTACCAATGCAAAACCCCTTTATTGCACAAAAGTGCGATTTCCTTAATAATAGGGAAATTTAATATATTTCAACTTTTAATTCTTTTATTTGCAAAAGTCTCAGGCAAATATTAAATTATAAATTTAATATGCGAAATGGCCCCTTTCCTGATGTTGGGCGCACCCCTCAAAGCAGATGACTTAAGTTATAATTTTAAATTATAACTTTATATTATAAACATTAAATAATTAATATTTAATCAATATAATTAAATATTAATATCTTCCTCATAAATCATCCGATTACCGATCCGTCTGATGCTGACGAACTCAGAAGTGATTCCGGATGCTGCCAATCTCAAACTGCTAAAAATAGCAGTGGTCCCAAGGCTGCTAAAAATAGCAGTGCAAAGGTCTCGAATGAGCCGAGCGACCAATCAATCAAAAGGCCAATCGGTGTGAGCCAAAGCGAGCGACCCTCTAACCACTTTCGGTCGGTGGCGAGGGTCTCATGATAGCCAACCTCCACGTTCTTGATGCTTTAAAAGCGGGAACATGACATTGCCTTAAATTGAGCAAATTTTGGAGAAATATTGACTTTCAGACCTATTTGCACACATAAACAAAACCCTTAGACAATCTAATAAACATTCAAAGTTTCAATTTTCAGAAACCCTATCAAGGACATAAATGCCCTTGGGTGCCTCTATCCTGCTACTCTTGGCTCAATCAAATTTTGCACAATTCTCTGTCTTTGTGTCTTTAGCTTGTTTTTGCTTGTAGATCTTTTATTTAAAGTTCTTAACTGCATGTATTTAGGCATCTATGATATAGCTCAAAAAAGTGAAAAAAGTGCATTGTTTAGTTTCAAAATTGCATCAAAATCATCATTTTCAGATTTTGGCACCTTAGAATCAATCAATTATTGCATTTTAAATCTGAAAATTGCATTCAAAATTGTCAAAAGTCAAAACATTTTCAACATTCTTATACACTTGCATTTTGAATTATATTGGCATAAATTGGGCAAATTCTGGAAAACAATTCACTGTCAGACCTCTCTGCAAGTAGACCTAAGATCCTTAAACAGTATAGTACACAATCAAATTTTGAAACTTGCAAAAAGCTATGCAGGACATAGACGCCATATGGTGACTTAGTCCACTTATGTTGAATTAGTCCTACCAAATTGAGCTCAAATTCACTGTGCAGAATCTTGTCTTTGGTCTTTGCTCAGCTTTGGCATCAATTTTTGAATATTAGTCCTATAACTGTCTGTTTTGCTATAAACATTTCTAGCTTGATCCATAGGGCATAACATCATGTTCTCATTGCAAAAATCTTGTGTTATCATAATTCATGTTATATTGTCAAATCTTGTTAAGCATTTCAAGGAATTTTTGTTACAAGCATGTCAAAATGAGTTTATTTCTCCTATTTTTTTATTTTTCATTGATCCCTCTCCCACTATCTCTCCTATGTGTGAGGTTAGTTTAGTGCAAGAGAATGCAATCTTTGACAATCATGCCAATCATGTTTGTTCTTCTCCCGATATCTCACCTACTTGGGAAGAAGGTATCTTGGTGTTAGAAAAGCGTCATGAGAATCTTGTTTGTTTCTCTCCCCCTACCTCTCCTACTTGGGAAGATATTGTTGGACAAGAGGATGAAATCATTGATACATTTATGGATTGCATTGATGAAGATGCTAAGGTGACATTAGATCTCCCCTCAATAGAAGAGCATCAACAAGAAGTTAAATCTGTTGAAGTTATGAATGCACAATTGACTGTTAGGTCTCCTCTACTTATTGGACCTCCTAAAAGTCCTTCAATTATTGGACCTCCTAAGTCAGCTCTCATTATAGGACCTCCTAAACCTCATTGGCCATATCCTAAGCTTTGCAAAACAACTTACTAGTAATCATGTGTCGAAGCAACCAAGTTATCATATTGTTGTTCACACATACAACACTAGAAATAATAAGCAACCAAAACAAACTCCAACATCCATCCCATTACCTCAACCATACCTCGCACCCACACCTAACATTCCACAGCATAGTGGTAAGGAATTTGATCTTGTTGAGCAACTTTGTAACACTTCTGCTAAGATCTCTTTGTGAGATTTAATTCAAACATCACTTGTTTATCATGGCATGCTTCAAAATGCTTTGCAGAAAGTAGTTGTCCCTCCTAGCGTGTTGGCGTTTAAATTCGCACCTCTGGTATGCGGATTTGAAAACGGACAGCTATGCACAGATAAACTGCTCTTCAAATTAGGAGGGGAAGCTCCCTCTTGCTGATGGTGTTGTAAGAAAGTAAACTAAAAAACTAAGTTGCCTATCTTTTTGATCAGCTTAGAGCACAAGGTTTATTAAACACAAACGCCGCAGCTGAGATTTTCTGATATAAGAAGTTCAACTACGACTAACTTAAACTAAAGACGTTCCTAACCTCTCAAGTAATAGCAGAGCAAGAGAGGCTAGAAATTAACAAGGTAGATTTTCTGACAAAGTACTTCAATAATCTTTCTCTCAACAAACACCTACACACTTCGCTGCAAGCTGAAATCAAGATCATAAAAGCAAAACATAAATAACGGAAATTTGAGATTTTGGATCAAGGCAAAGGAGGCTCATGATTTTATTACTCAAATAACTGAAACAAAGCTCACTTCTAACATGCCTTGAACAAGAAATTGCAGCTAAGGAGACCTGCAAACTTATTCTTAACACAATAGAAAACAACAATCACACCAACTCCTTGTTGGCTAAGAGGCTCAACAATTTGCTTATCCACAACTGGAATGAATAATACTTGAGCAACAAATAGAAGGCTATAGCTTGACTGTTTGTTCTCTTGAGTTTAAAAGAAACTAAAATGAGCAAAGAGGCTCTTATTTATAGAAGCGGTGGGAACCCTAAAATCTCCTTGCTGCAATCTAGGGCTTTTCGGCCAAACAAGTTTTGTCACTAAATCTAAATGAAAGAGATAACATCTAAAACCCTAGAAAGCAGAAAAAGCGGGAAACGCCAACTATTACATCTTATCCTCTTTCTATCCTCAAAGAATGGATAAGGATCATTCCAAAAATAGAAAGAAAGCGGGAAAGAAAGCTTCTAGAAGAAAGCTGCTTTAAAGCTCGATCACATCCGCTAGGAAATTTGAGATTGTGTCCCGGTTCAGCGCATCTATGCCATCAACAGCAAAGCACCGCTTTTCAAGAATATCTTCAGCATCTGCAATAGATCTCAGGAAATCTTCGACCTCATTGGCCGCTTTATCGAACTTTGCTGACATCACTGAAATATGGCCTATCATTCCGCCAACTGGACTGCAACTGTGAACAACACTCTGAAACTGAACTTGCACTTCCTCAAGCCCGACGTAAGAACCATCTTCAAGACTGTATTGAGAAGGGATTTCTATGAATTAAAGCTGAGTGAAACTGGCCTTTGTTTGTAGGTGAATTCTTACTCTCATAGGTTTTAACTTACAAAAGCATGGCGCTCTCTCCAGGGCAAGGGATTTTGTCTCTTGTGCTCCTTTTGACTGCTGAACTATAAGAACGTGTAAATCAGCAATGATAATCATGCCTAGTTTTACTTCCAAGCTGAGTGTTTTGTTCAAATCCTTGAATGCCTTGGCGTAGCTCATGGCTTATATAGCTGGAACATCGAACTAGGTCCCCTGCTCGACAATGAAGCTCTCAGTCCACTCTGGGTCTCTCCACAGTGGGCTGCAGCGTATGTGGCAGTGGTGATCGGCTAATTGTCTCTCCAGCTACAGGAGCAGCAAGCGGGGTTGCTTGTGAAAGAACAATGGACAAGGTTAGAAACCAAAGCTTCAGGCTGCTGATTTTTGACGCAGGAGGGCACCATCTTCTCCATCCTTGATACTCTTTCCACAAGAGATTTTCTGGTACAACTCCGAAGGGCTAAAATCTGTATGTCTATTGACTTCTACCAAGATTGGCACCTTGACCATGGCAGAAAGTCATCCATATTCATCATCCCTATTCTTGTCTTTTGGGGACACTACAGTCTCCATGACTATCTCGTTATCAGGATTTCTATCAAAGTGAACTTGCTTCTTTGCCTTCTTCTTAGGAGGTTCCTGATAGATATTATCGAGATCGTCAACACTCACTTGATATGAAGGCCTTCTCCTAACCCTTCCTAAGGAGTTCTCGAGCCAAGACACAGTAGTATCTTTACTAACTTCCTCATGAGGTGCTGCTGTAATCTCTTCATCATCTTCGATATCAAGATCAATATGAATCGGTGAAGAACCTGTCAAAGGTACAGAAACATGTGTTGTAGGTGGCTCCTCTGCTTCATTTTGAGGTATGGGCTCGTCAGGAGGAACTTCTGAATCAGCTGTAGGCTGCTCCTGTATAACTATGCCCGAGAAATCCAACCTTCTCTTTACATTCTTATTCGATCTACTACCTTTGACGCCTTCTTGAGACTGAACTTTGCCCTTCCCTTTTGACTGTACTCTGGAGGAAGAAGGAACTGTCTTTGGCGGCTCTGCTACTGGAATGGAGTTCTTCCTTTTAAGGACCAAGAAAACCCTACTATACTCAAGAACTTGTCTTGTTCTATCTTCAACTGAAAGAGATTCCTTGTTTGCCCAGTTAACTTGTGGTAAGGGCTGATCTTCAATTCGTTTCTGAGTGTACATTGGGAGAAGTACATCTTCATCATCATCTGATAGCCCTTCTATATTTTCATTTAAGCAATCCTTCATCTGATGGAGAGTGAGCCTGCTATAACTACGTCTCCGCAACTCGAACTCATCTGCACAGTTAGCCCAAAAATCTTCAAGTGCGGCTATATGATCATATTTCTTCTCCAATCGGCCAGCGTAGACACCATGAGGATCAAATGATCGTCTCTCGCTGTAAGGTTTGAGGCCGAATTTATCTAACTCTTCTCCTACTGTCTTGGCATCTGCAGCAGTCCTGCATGTATAAATTCCCAACCCTAATGGAAAGTGGAGGGAGGGTTTCTTTCTGTTCCTCAAGACTGTGTGGACACTGTGAGCCTGCCTCAAGAACTCCATGAAGATGACCTCATCTGACGGATACCTTGGCAACATGAGCGGGGCACCTGAATAACCATAGACCCTGAGATAGGTAAAGGTAGGAAACT